>PVKS010015258.1:0-46244 GCA_004027875.1 Aplodontia rufa | reverse complement strand
TGAGAGTTGAAGAATGAGCACATTTAGGAGGTAGAGAGAATGGCACCTTGTTTCAGAAAATGAAATGGAAAAACCCAGTTTGTGGAAGTAGTAAAAACATAAAACAAGAGCGGAAAGCAACGCCAGAACATGGCGGAGTGTGTATAAATGCAAACAAAATTTAAATTTTGTCTTAGGCTCTGAGAAATTACTGATAGATTTTAAGCAAGTAAAGAGTATGATCAAATTTCCAGTAATTTGGAGGATGAATTTGTATGCTAAATTCCAGGAAAGCAGTTAGGATTGACGCCAAGAGCTAGTTGAGAAGGAGAAAATGTAGTAAGGGTAGAAAGGAAGGACCATAGGTAAGAAGCATTTAGAGAGGAAATTTTGTATATATATGCATGATTTATATGCATGTATGTTTAGGGTGGGGAATTTCTTTTGAACAACAACCATGAACATAGTACCAGGGATGTATATACTGTTTCATTTACCAATCAAATTGAAGACATCACTCCTGAACAGACAAGTTCAAGGAGCAATATGTACAACTTGCTCAGGAAAGAGAGGGGCATCTGAGTTGAGTATGTGGAAACGCAGAAGTAAGAGGCCATCAAATGCACTGCAGTGTGCAGAGAAACCCAAGGGAGACGAGCACCTACTTGCTAATGATTCTGCTGCATTTCTGTACTAAGAATTTCTCAGATGAGAGAAGCAAACATTTCTTTTATTTAATTTAAAAATATTAATTACAATAATTTATTTTGACCCTTTTTTGACAATTGATAAAATGAAAATAATTCATCAGAATTGCATAGGTAAATTATTGATGAGAATGCATATGTAACACAGGATCTGGAGTTAATTTAATGTGAAAGTTCAAGTCTAAACATTGCATGTTTACATTCCTCTCTGCTATGGGAAATACATCAGTGAAACATTTCAAATACATTGCATTAAAACAGTTTCCAAATAACTAATTCTTTTTGTGGGTTTTTGCTGAACATTAAAATATTTCACTGCATTCAGGGTTAATCACAAGAGCAAAAGCAGTCAGTAACATGTTATTTTGCCTGATTTCAAAATTCTTAAGGAACTTTACAAATACTGCCCATCATCTTTCTCATAATTAAATGTACTCTTGGTGGCATTGGTAGGCAGGAGAAAGGATGACTTTTGGGTTAGGTTGAAATGATTGGAACATTGTGGAAGTTTTTCTCCTTGATTTATCTCAGTCCACAACTTCCCATCATTTGAATTTTTCCTAATTTGATACTTGATTTCCATTTCAGCAGTGCTACCACATTTAGGCATAGTAACAGTACTGGCAGTATTTGTACTTAATGAGCAGGGATATTTCTTTTCATTCCCTAAATCATGCTTTCTGGTCAGGATCTCATTATTTCCAGTCTTGCTTACTATAAGCACTTCCTGACTATTCTTTTTTCCTTTAATCTCTTCCTTATTTAACTCCATCATTCTGCCTGATTAATCTTTCTTTTGTATTACTACTCTGGCCACCATCCTTCTAAAAAGGCCTCACACTCTCAATTCTCTACTTCAAAAATATTTAAATTCTTTAGATCAATTACTTGTCACATTGTGGGTTCTTGTACCAAGAAATCTGTTGAAAGTGATGAGCATTATGGACTTCCTCCCAATAAACTATAAACATATTTACATTTACACTAAACTTCCATAAAATGACCAATTAATTTGCAGACAGACTAAAATATATAGGAATAAGAACTCTAGTGTTTCTTTCATTCCTTCACAATTTCAGTACATGTTAGTAGTCTTTTATTATGTGTCAGTCATTACTCTGGATGCTGAGGTTTAAGTATAGCAAAATGCGAGACAGTGATGTTTTTTGAGAAGAAAATAGAAATCACAGAAGTGAATAATTAAATAGGTCAACCAGGAAAACCCTCATTGAGGAAGTGGATTTTGAGCAAAAACCTGAAGAAAAGGAGTTAGCTTTCCATATAAATATTACCCAGGCATCAGAATTAGCAAGTGCAAAGATCCTGAGGTGAGCATGCATGTCATGTTTGAAGGGCAAAATGAAGACTATCTAAATTATATTAGAGTGAGTAAGAAGACAAGCAGATCCAAAAGAAGTCAGAAAGTGACATTATCCAGATTATGTGTGTTATGGTTTGGCTGAAAGGTGTCCTCCAAAAGCTCCTGTGTGAAGTGCAGGAAGGCTGGGATGAAATGATTGGGTTATAAGAGCCTTAACCCAATCAGTGAGTTAATTATCTGTAGGAATTAACTGGTTTAGACTGGTAGGATGGGTCTGGAGGAGGTAGGTCAGTGGGGGCGTGCCTTTGGGGTTTATTTTTTGTAACTGGCATGGAGTTTCTCTCGGTTCCTGGAGCCATACCTTGATCTGCTTTTCCCCATCACACTCTTACGCCATGCTGTTCAGCCCCACCTGGATCCCCAAGGAATGGAGTTGGCCTTCTACGGACTAAGACCTCTGAAACCTAGAGCCCTCAAAATAAACTTTCCTCCTTAAAATTATTCCTGTCGGGTCTTTTAGTCTCAGCAACAGAAAAGTTAAAATAATGTGGGACTTTATAAATCATAGTAAGTACTTTGGTGTTTATTCTGAAGGAGATGTCTGCTTTCAAGGTATATGCAAATTTCTTCAGTATCTGGTTTTAAACAAATTTTTGTCTTTACTGTGAACTTTTCAAGCCATATACCATAATTTTGAATAATCCTCAAAATAAAGTGAAATACCATTTGTATATATGAGCCATACACACACACAATCACACACACACACACACAATTATATTCATATCATTTTTTTAGTATATAAATGTATATGTAAAATATCTTTTCCTGGTGCTATGGTCTGAATGTTTGCATTCCCCCAAATTCATGTTACTATCCTAGTCTCCAATGTCATAGCATTCGGAGGTGGACTTTAGAGAGGTATTAGGGTTGTTTAGGAACCCCTATCTTGGATTCCAGGCCCTTATTTTAAAAATGGTGGTGGGGAGACATAAGACCTCTCTCTTTTTGTATGTCTACCAAGTAAAGACCTCATGAAGATGTCACCAGTTAGAGGGCTCTCACCTAGAATCCAACCATGCTCACACCCTGACCTCAGACTCTAGTCTTTAGAACCATGAGAAATAAATATCTGTGGTTTGAGACTTTCATCATGGGGCAGGAGCAGTGGCACAACGGTACAGTGCTTGCCAGGCATGCACAAGTGTACATGTTCGAACCCAGCACCCATGTACACAACTAAATGTCAGAGTAACGAAAGGCATGTGACAAACTCAAAAAAAATTGATTCATTCTCTCTCTCTCTCTCTTGCTCACTGTCCTTATCTCTTTAAAAAATAAAAAAAATTTAAAAAAAAGATTTCCATCATAGTAGTCTACACTGACTGAGACACCTGGAATTAACAACTAGCAATTAGTTCATGCAAACTAAAGTTTACAAATCAATACCAAGGTAATATTTATTTTTATGGATTGCTAATCACACATAAATTTAGGAAAGTAATATTTTAAAGCTGTTACCACCAAGGCAGAAAAATATTATGTCAGATAACTCAATTTCTCTTGAATGCTAAAGGAACATTGCTTTTTATTCAAAATATTAAGTTTTAGAAATTAATCCAGCCATATAATATTTTAAAATCATTAAAAATTTTGGACTTCCTTCAATATTTTTAAATAATCTGCTATACTCTAGGCATATTATTAGATATAAGAGATACAATTATATACCAATTAGATTTTGCTGTATAATAAACTTTTAAAACTTACTGATCAAAAATAGCAAACCTTATTTTCCACGAGTCTGCAGATTTACTGGGAAGTTCTTCTAGTCTGAATCAGTTTGGGTGATCTTGTTGGTCAGATAGGGTCTCCACTCAGGCTATTGGTCTAAGAAGACTTCATGAACATGTCTGACAATTGTAGTTCCTAGCCTTGGGGACCTTGGCTGAGCTCTCCAGGTGGTGGCTCATCCTCCAGGAGACTAGGCTGGACTTCCTTATAGGGGTAGCCACAGTGAACCCAAGAACAGCAAAGAGAGAAGAAAAATTCCACAGTGCAAGTGCTTTAAAATTTTTGTAATTGTCATTGGTTGAAGCAAGTCATGTGGTCAGCCCATACTAGCATGGGAAGAAACTACATGGACTGAAGCATATAGGCACTGACAAATTAGTACTGGAAAAGTTTACCTAATAGTATGTATTGTTGAACATCACCATTTTTCTTTTAAGAACCAATTTTATTTAGTTTTTCATGTGTCTTTCATTGCTCCAACACTTCATTGTGTATGTGGTGCTGGGGTTCCAACCCATGTCCTCATACATGCCAGGCAAGCACTGTAACTGCTGAGCCAAAGCTCCAGCCCAAACTTCACAATTTTTATAGACTCTCTTGATTAGAGTAGAAGCCACAGAATATTTATAATGAACTATATATATAGTGACAAGTTTTTAAAAAGTCAACATACATAGCAAACCTTATAAAATAATTTTTAAAGTGGAGTTATTTTTCAGATATATGATGCTAAGAATAATTTCTATTTGTTGACTATTAAGTCCTTAACTTATATTTTAAATTTAATTGTTGAAAGAAAGAGGAGAAAGTCAATTTTATTTTTTTTCATCTGGTTTTTGTTTCTCCAACACTTAGTTGTGTGTGTGGTACTGGGGTTTGAACCTGCTCTCTACTGCTGAGCCACCTCTCCAGCGCCTTTCAATTTAATTTTTATAGAAAATTTGTGAAGTAACAATTACTACTCACCTTGTGCAGACAGAATATTATCTGAGAGCAACAGGGATTAAGTCAGTTATCCAAAGTGAAAATGTAGTGAATGTAAAGTTCATTCTCTTTTCTCTGTATCCACCTCTGGAATATAAAGAACATGGATCAGGAGTCAAGGAATAGAATGTGTTCCTGAGTATATTGTACTTACTCCTTCACATAATAAATATTTTACTATTAACTGTGCATAAGCTAAACTTCAGCATTTTAACCATGTATAAATGTCCCATTCAGTGATGCTACATATATTCAAATTGATTTTCATGTCCACAATTTATCTACAGAAAATTTCCTTCTTTCCAAAATGAAACTCTACACATCAAACAATAAATTGCTGTTCCTCACTACTATATACCCTGGCAATCATTGTTCTACTTTCAGTCTATGAATTTTCCCATCATAAGAATATTATCTAAGTGTATTCACAATATGTGTCTTCTGACTAATTTATTTCATGGAGCATAATATTATTAAATTTTGTTGTATATAGTAGCTTTTGTTAAATGTTTATTACATTTGATAGCACAACAACATTCCCACACACGTATTTTATTTATCCATTCATTCTTTGGTGGAAGTTTGCTTGCTTCCACCTTTGGCCTGTATAAATGTATGTTGCTATGAACTGTGTGTGTCCAAAATACCTCTAGTTCCTGACTTCTTATTTTGGGTACATACCCAGGAGTGAACTCTACATCCCTGCTAGTAAGGCATTAGACTTACAGTTCCTCCACATCCTTTCCAGGACTCCTTTCCTAGCATTGTTTTTTCATAATGGCCATTGCAATGTATGAAAATTGGCATTCCACTGTGGTTTTGATTTCCATTTTCCAGTCACTTTATTTTTGAGAGAGAGAGAAAGAAAATCAATTTTATTTATTTTTTTCATCTGGCCTTTTTTTCTCTGACATTTAGTTGTGTATGTGGTGCTAGAGTATGAATAAGGGTCCTCACACATACCAGGCAAGTGCTCCAAACTGCTGAGCCACCACTCCAGCCACTCCAGTCATTTTAATATTAAACATCTTTCTGTGTGTTTATTAGCCATTTGTGTATTTTCTTTGTAGAAATGTTTGTTCAATCCATTGCATGTTTTTAAATTATTTTTCATTTCAAAATCTAAGAATTTATATCTATCTCTGTGTGCGTGTATGTGTTCTGTATGTTAATATCTTATATATCATTTGAAAATATTTTGTCTCACAAACCAATCTTGCTTTGATTATCTTTGGTAGAAAAGGGGGTGACCATAGAAAGAAAACTATATCAGTAGAAAATTGTGGTGCACTTATTGTCAGATGTCCTATTCATGACCACATAACCAATGCTAATTTTAAAGTTGGTGTTAACATTTTGCCATATTTGATTCATTGACGTTTTCAAAGGACACGTACATTACTTTTTTTTTAAGAGAGAGAGGAACGATGAGCGGGGGAGGAGCAATTTTGCTTGGTTTTTCACGTGGCTTTCATTGCTCCGGCACTTTGTTGTGTGCGTGGTGCTGGGGTTCAAGCCTTCGTTCTTGCACATGTCAGGCAGGCACCGTAATTTTGAGCAACCACTCCAGCCCCAGTATGTTACATTTTTGATGGGACATGTCACATGCTATTTGTAAGACTTGTTACCATGTATATTATCTATATTTTCTTTCCTTGATCTGCAAACTATTGAAAACCTATCAGTCCTATTGGAGATGATCCTTTTAGCACTGCCCACTGTTCAAAACAGTTTCTAAGCTGAAACATAGCTGGTATATCTGAGTCTTCCTTCAAGATCATGAAACCTGAAATTGCCCTTGGTTTGTCTTAAATAAAACATGATAATGGATCCATGACTGATTTGTCTATAGTCACACAGAACAGTGGTTCCACCAGTTATGTAATAAACTAGTTTGGATTTTGAACATTCCCAATAGTCCTGTGTGTTGAAGTCTTGGTCCTCAGCCTATTGCATTAATGGGAGATAGAGGAAACTTTAGGAGGTGAGGCTTAAGTGGAAGGAAGCTAGGTAATCAAGGGCGTGCCCCTGAAGTGACCACTGGGACGCCAGCTCTTTCATTTTCCTTTCATTTGACTCAGCCACCAGGAGGTGAACAACCCTTTCCAACCATGTGTCACCATCATGATGTATGATGCTGCTACACACCTAGGCAATAGGGTAAAGTGACCATGGACTGACACCTCTGAATTTTTGAGCCAAAATAAACCTTTATTCTTTTTAAGTTAAATAAAAAAAATATTTTTTCTCATTCTCTATGTTACCTTTTCACTGTTAGTATGTATCCTTTGATGCACCAATCATTCTAATTTTATATAGTTCATCATATCTGTTTTTTTCCTGTATTGTTTGGTGTCATATCAAATTATTTCTAACTACAGCATCATGAATATTCTGCTCCATGTTTTTTAACTGCTTTAAATTCAAAATTATACTTTGATATTATAAGATAAGATTATCATTCAAAAAACAAACATTTTAGCTTCCAAATTTCTCTTGCCATTTCCCTCTGTTCTTCGTCTTGTTACTATCATCCTAGCCCAAGCTGATATCTTTTGCATCGATTATTACAGTGGCAAACATCAGGAGTACTTTTCAAAATTTAAATCTTCTCATATTATCTCTTCTTAGAACCCTTTAATGATTTTGCTATAGTGGTTTCTTAAGAGATATGTCATCAAAGAGGGAATACTGTATATACAGAAAAATAAGCAAATGAAAAGATGTTCTACGTAATATTTCACTAAGGAATTGCAAATTAAACAATGAAACACTACTATACACCTATTAGAATGGCCAAAATCCAAACCATTGACAGACATCAAGTGCTGACAAGAAAGTAGAACAAGAACTGTCATTCACTGCTGGTAGGAATGCACATGGTACAATGAGTTTGGAAGACAGTTTGGCAGTTGCTTACAAAACTAAAAATACTCTTACCACACTACCCACTAATCATACTTCTTGGTATTTATCAAAAGGATTTGCAAACTTATGACCACATGAAACCTTCACTTGGATGTTGATAGCAGCTTTATTCATAATTGTCAAAACTATAGAAACAAAAAGAGGTTCTTTGGTAGGTGAACGGATAAATTGGTTCATCCAGACAATGGAATGATATTCAGCAATAAAAAGAATGACAAAAACAAATGAGTTATCAGACCATGAAGAGGCATGGAGGGATATGAAAGGAATAAGTATTGTATGACTCCAACTATATGACATTCTGAAAAACATAAAACTATGGGGACTACAGAAACATCACTGGTTGTCAGGGGTTTAGAAAGGGATGAATAAGTGGAGCACAGAGTGTTTTTAGAAGAATGAAAATACTGTGTATGATAATGTAATGACAGATACGTATTATTATACATTTGTCTAAACCCAGGGAATGCATAACACTGAAAGTGAACCCTAATGTATTAAACTACAAACTGGGCGATCATGATTGTCCATGCAAGCTCATCGGTTGTAACAAATGTACCCACCCCTCTAATGTTAGATGGGAGCTTATGCATGTATGGTGGCAGGTGATATATGAAAAATCTCTCTACTTTCCTTAAGTTTTTCTATGAACTTAAAATTGCTCTAAAATGTCTTAATAATCGTAAACGAAAAGTGGACAGTATATTCATTGCCTATTTATGATTTATAGAGACCCCTGATTATTCATTTTGTTATTCTCATGCTCCAATAGTATACCTCTCACAGATTTTCACTGAAAGAGACCTTGCAGAGAACCTAGTGTTCTGCCAATATGGAATATAAGAGAAGTTGATAATCTCTCACAGGAAATTTTAGTAGGAATTCTATCTTCTAAAATAATTTAATCCTGTTATTATAAACTTGACTCATAGGTGGACTGGAAATATTTTTATAACTAGTATTCAAATCTGCTCAAAATGAATTGAATGATATTGTTTTAAAAATTTTTTTTATTGTTTCATACTTTGATCAAAAAGAATAGTCTCCTGTTTTAGCTCTTAAAATGAAATGTAATTCTTTTAAAACTATACCTCATGCACAGGCTATTATAAATGCTCAGGTTTTTATTGATATTAAATGTAAGTTGAAATCATGATTTGTTTTTGAAAAAAATGTAAAAAATGATTTCTTCTTTTGTAATATATAACTGCTGCCGAACAATGCTTCTAAATATAGCCTATATTACTCCATTTATTACTCAAATTATGGGTTTTACTCATATCACTAATTATTAGCATATTAATAATTGCTTTTATTTCATAGGAAATAATTACTTCTTTTTTAGCTCTGAAAGGATTTGTAATGTCTTTGGTCTGACTTTTCTCACAATCATAGTAGAGCATTATTAGCCTATATCTGATTACTTCATAAAATTATTGCTTCTTATTTCTAGCCTTTTTAAGTCTCTGATCAAGCTTTTTTTCTTGCTAAAAATGCAGTTCCTTACTGTTTATATATATTTTATTTTCATTTTTATCTTTCTAAGAATATCAAATATCATCAAAGGGTATCTATTCTCTCTCATTATTATGGTTAATAGTAGCATTATAAAAATGGACACTTAAATGGAAGGTTAATTTCATTGGACTATAGAAATTAATTACTGCTATATTTATGACAGATTAATATCTCTTTAGAGTAACAATTTGTATTTATTTAATTCAAAACTCTTATGAGATTCTAGGTGGCATATTGATCTTGAGGGAAGAATACTTTATCAAGGTTATCCTTGGGATACATTTACTCTTTGCTATTTAGAATAATCTTTGATGGCAGATGGGGAAAAAATAAATTCCATGGTTTGTCAACTAGAAAAGAATGATGTTTAAGGGGATATTTTAAACCATCCAAGAAACAAAGGGAAAAAAATGAACAGATTGGTTTAGCAGTCAGAAGCTGAAGATACAAACATTTGGAATTTTTAAGTCTTCTCAAAATTATTTCCCAATTTTGGTAAGAGCAATCAAATTTCATTTTAAGGAATTGGTGCAAAATGATTGTGGGTGGTCTTGGTAAGAATTTTAATCCAGTGCAGAGACACTTAATCCAAATATCATTCACTCTTCATTTGTTGAATATCTCCAGTCCCTGAATATTAAGAAAAAATCTTGATAATACACAGGAAAAAGTAATCTTTAATCTAGACACTATGAACAGAAACTAAAGATTGGGTCAGTTAACTATAATTTTATAATTCACTATAACCTGACAAAAATATTAAGAAAGAAAGAAACTTAATTTTGTTTCTTCTTGAGGGAGAGAGAAAATTTTCTTGAAGAGCCAGGAAATAGAATCTCAAATTATGTGTTGAAAATTTGGGAACAGCTCTGGTGCTGTGCCACCAGTACTAGTTACGTGGTCCTGATCCTGGCCTCTCATCCACAACTCTACACATCAAGTTGACAAAGGATCAGCTGTTGGGGGACAGGATGATGGATATTTAGACAAAGATAAAGCTGGGCTAAGTGGAAAGTGTGATCAAGTTTCTGTTTAAAAGACAGTCACTTAAACATGGTGGAACAATGAAGGAACATGTAGAATCCTTTCAGAAACAATCAAGACTGTTGATCAAAATCTATAGAATATCTAATCTCTAAATTTCCCATACTTTCAGTATTTTTTTTAAAGAGAGAGAGACAGTGAGAGAGGGAGAGAGAGGAAAAAAAAAAAAAGAATCAATATATTATTTAGTTTTTCACACGGCTTCTGTTTGAACCCACATACTGGCGCATGCCATGCAAGCGCCATAACTGCTGAGCAACCTCTCCAGCCGCTACATTGAGTATTTATACAGTGAAAGGAACTATACTATAAAACTAGATCTGCTCAAATACAAAATGTCATGTGTTTTTATTTTTCCTTTGCATATAGCTGCTTGGTAAAGCTAATTTAATGTTAAACTTTTTCAAACTACTTCTCAATATAGAACTTTACCTTATTTGAATACTATAATTCATTTTTAAAAAATATGGAAATTGTTAACAGTATTAGAACTACTTTGCACCACTGTGTTTCAGAGGAAATCAAAATACCTAGATAATAGGAAAAAAACAGGGGAGTGAAATCAAAACCCCAGAATCCTTAATCTTAATCCTTACTTTTTTTTTTTTTTTTAAGAGAGAGGGATAGTGAGAGAGAGAGAAAGAATCAATTTTACTTAGTTTTTCACTTGGCTTTAGTTGCTCTGACACTTTGTTGTGTTGCTGGTGCCAGGGTTTGAACCTGCATCCTTGCACATGCAAGGCAAGTGCAGTAATTGCTGAGCCACTGCACTAGCCTTTCCTTAATCCTAATCTTAATAACAACATGGAGGTGTCAATTATATTCTCAGTGCAAATGGACAGATAAAATTCTCCAGCTCACTTGCTAGATATTTACAGTAAGATTAAAAGCATAGTCCCAAAGCCTCTGGAAAAGGTCCTATAATACTGAACAGTAGCAATATTTCCAATGGTAGTAACATTTGTCTCTTTTTCTTTCTGAAAGTAAAGTATATTAACACAGGAATGCCTCCCTATTCAAATACTGTATAGCTATATTCTCGAAACTTTATCCCTATATAAAAATGTTAAATGGAAGAATTAGGTTTTGATTTTTTGATCCCACTACATAGTCATTTCTCCCCTTTGTTGCAGTGTTAAAGCTCACTGTGGTGTATGGTTTAACATAAATGATACAGTAGTGAGATCGAAATGTGATGATCTGATCATATTTTGGTTGGGCACCCTCTGTTAATAGATTTTTATGCATCATTCCAAGTTTGGCTTTTAGTCTTTCCAAAATCTTTTTAAAAATGTGAAAACCAAAAGTTATATCTATATTTTTCTTTTTGAATCCATTTATCACCTAATACTAAATGTTGCCCTTTAACTTTCATTTCATATATAGCCCCAAAAGAATATATGTATTACCTGGATATATAGCCTGACCTTTTTTTGTTATGTTTATCATAGCTTAAACTTCTACATGTTCTTTTTTCTGATCCAACTGTCTTACATCGCTTGCTCTATTTCCTCTTCTAAGACACTTTTACATCTCACTGACTACCCCTCTGTCTGGCAAATGATCCTTTAAGACTTTTTGCTTATCAAGAATGGCAGGCTCTTTTGCTCTGGAGATTTTGTTCATTACATCTGCATTTCCTACATATATTAAAATCATTGCATATTTCCTCTAAGTAATTTTTGGCAGATTGATATTTTTATTGTTTTTCTGAGGATATAACTGTGAAGTCTGAATAGATGGGATGTCTGTTGGGGTGCTAGGCCAGTAGCAAAGCCACGGAACATACTGCTATTGTCTGCTAAGTTCTGATTGACTGAATAACTATGCGTCTGCATGGTAAACTCAATATATCTCCATAAAATATATTCCATTACTCATCTTATAAAATTTCATCTAATATTCAAACATTAACTATAGCTATAACAAGATTTAATGCTTGCATCATTGAGAAAACATGCAAGTGAAGTGAAAATAAAAAAAAACCTTTAAAATTAAAACATGTAATATGGATTGTCAAATAATTTCCTTTGATTTGCACTATGCTTGATGCTATATGGTAGGTTTTTATTTCCTGTAAAAGAGCACAGAGAATACTTTTTAATTATGTTCCTTATTCTTTAGTCCTATCAATCTTTCCACAGCAATGAAGAACTTGCTATCTTACCAGGGATAATGAAAATAACTCAGACTTGATTTTCACTTCATGGCTACTTGCTAAATTTAACTCTGGCCACATCATTTCACTTTCTCATTCCCCATTTTCACATAAAATGAGAGTATTAAAGTAGGAGACATTCTAGAGATAAAACTGTGATGCTACGTCTTCTCACCACATTTCTGTTTCGATTTCCTCTTCCTTTCCCCTAATACTCTAAAAGCATTTCTGGGTTCCTTCTACACCACTGATAACTTCTGTGACTATTTGTGGAGCTATAAAGTTATATGATTTTAAATTAAGAACAACGTGTTTCTGTGCATGCCCCTCATGTGTTGAGGAAGCACAGTATCTGTGCCTGCTGATAACTGCACAGTTGATTAAAAATTAAGAGGGGTACCGGGAGTGGTGGCCCACATTTGTAATTCCGGATTACTCTGAAAGCTTAGGCAGGAGGATCCCAGCTTCAATGACTTAGATAGACCCTATCTCAAAATAATAAAATTTAAAAGGAATAGGGATGTGGTTCATTGATAGAAGATCTCTCAGTTCAATCCCCAGTACATAAATAAATAAATAAAAGCTAATAGGGATCAATCACCTAAATAACCTGTTTATTTTACATGTAGATACCCCTCAACTTGCGATAAGGTTACATCCTGATAAAGCCATCATGAATTGAAAGTGCCTTTAATACACTCAACCCACTGAACATCACAGCTTAGCAGCGGAGCACACTGTAGAGTTTCAGTTGTCAACCCTTGTGATCTCATGGTTGCCTGGCAGCTGCTCCCTGCTGCCACAAGAGAATGTCATGCCACATATCACTACCTTGGGAAAATTAAAAATTCAAAAAATCTAATTTCTACTGAATGTGCCTCGTTTTCACACCATCATAAAGTGGAAAAATCCTAAACTGAACCATCATGAGTTGGGAACCATCTGTATTTAGGAAGTGATGGTCAAAATGATTAAGCCACACATCAAATTTAATACTAATTGGTAGCAGCATCACTAAAAGCTGCCCTGACCCTGGAATATATTTAGACTTTTTTTGATATCAATTTTCCCTCCTTTCTGAATTCCCATCAATCTGTTGATATTTTATTTTTTAAGAAAATTTTTGTATTTTTCTGATATTGATTCATGGCCAATATGTTAATGACCTAAAACCACTTTTTTTTTTTCTGCCAAGGTTATGGACTATTTCTGTTTCTTCTCCATGATATAAAGTTTCACAGTCTTTTGAATTTCACTGTATCTGATTATTTCTTTGTTTTACTACAGTTCCTTTCAAACTTTTTTTTTTTTAAGAGAGAAAGGGACAGTGAGAAAGACAGAGAAAGAGAGAAACAACTTTATGTAGTTTTACACATGGCCTTAGTTGCTCCAACACTTAGTTGTGTACGTGGTGCTGGGGTTTGAACCCGGGTCCTTGTGCTTGCCAGGCAAGCGCCCATACTGCTGAGCCACCGCTGCAGCCCAGTTTCTTTCAAATTTACTCTTCTACTGAGACATATGCTCAGCCCTAAATTCTCTCAAACTTTTTAATCTTACTTAATCTTTCTGGGCCTCAGGTTTCTCTCATTTGTAAAATAAGGAGTTTGGGTACATTAACTCCTGCCATACTTTTTACCATCAAAACATCATTATCCAAGTTGGGACTAAATCAGTCTGTGGCTCCTTTAATGCCATTTGCAGATTTAAATTGTATGTTCTGTATTTTATCATCCAGTCACTTGATGCAAAAAATAGACCAAACCAGCCCCCAGATCAACTCTTCCAGCGCACCATTTGTCACATTCTTCCAAGTTGACAATAATGCATTGATCACATCTCTATTTCTCATTTATATTCTCTGCAAGTGTTTGCAGCGTGGAGAACATTTGTCTACGTTTTACAAAGTTTCTTGGGTAGATTATATTATTGTCTTTTTAAAAAAATAAACTTATTTCTTTAAATTAATGAGAATATACAAATTCATTTGAGATATTATATTCCAAAACCTCAACAAATGGGATATAAGATGAATTAAATTCAGTTTAAAAGACTAGCATTGTAATAATCATATAAATACTAAATTTAATCAGAATTTAAGATTGAGAGATACATGCACTGTAATTATTGTCAAAAATTTGCAAAGCTTGAATTTATATTTTAAAGTATTTACCTTTGTCTTCAAGAACCTTAATGGAATGAACCAAACTAGATGTTTAAGCTTCTTTATTTTTCAACAAATTAATATAAATATTTGAAGAGTAACATACAGCATTTTTATTTTCCAGTAACTTTAACCTAAACTAAACCTTTAACCTTCAACTAAAAATTGCTCACAGTCCTTTCAAGACATTTACTTAATTAATTCAAATCTGTTTTGCTCCTTCTGTAAAATGTCTTTGAATATAATGTGCTGTTCAGGATTTTGTTTCTATTGTCTCTTGAAAAAGACCATGATCTTCACTTTGCCAGCAGAGGGCTCATATGCATATTCTTCTTTGTTTCTGGTAATCCACAAATAGGAACATTTTTTTTTTCAAAGCCACAATAGAGAGCCCATCTTATTTGAACTGAGTCTAATTGAAAAAAAGAAAAAAAATCACCATCACATTTATATTTTCTTTTAAAATCTAAAGCCTGAATGAAATTTAAAAAAGCACTCATATTATTGTTACTGAACCAGAAATCAATTTAATATATATTTTTGTTCTGTAAAATTTGGTTGGGGATTTTGCCATTCATTTCATAGTGATTGTGTTTTGATCTGGTTTTTCTGCTTTTAATATTCAATTCTGGACTTATAATTAGCAAAGAAATGATCAACAAATATTTATTTCATTAAGAAAAATTTAAACAATTTTTCTGTTTTAGCCTCAACTTAATATAAACACTTGTAGAATTTCAAATCTAATTGGACTGATATTTAAAGTTTCTGAACATTTTTAAAGAAAATAAGTTGGAATGGAGCAAGGAAAACTGGTCTATTGACCGTTTTGCTTAACATATTATGAACACTTGTGAATATTTTCTTCTGCTGGCTGCTTCCAATGCTCTGCGAGAACATGACATTTTTTACACTGTCAGCTAAATGAGCACAGAGGAGCATGTGTAATTTGAGCATTATGCATATGCATCAGATAATTATATAATTGCAGATATGTTGTGTCTGCACACATCAAAAGGTTATGCTTTTAAGTGAAAAGTAATGTTAAAAAGCAGAAGCCATGGGTTCTTGTGCTGATAGCTAGCTCCTGCTGCATAAATTTTAAGTATTTTGTATAAATCACTGTACACCCTGGCTTGCACCAAAACCAACACAAAGGACTCTTAATGGAAGTTCAAGTGCTGCATCAATTTTTAAAAATTTCTAATGGAGGGGCTGGAGCAGTGGCTCTGCAGTTACAGCGCTTGCTCGGCATGCATTACTACTGGGCTTCGAACCCCAGGACCACCTACACAACTAAGTGTCAGAGCAACTAAAGTCATGTGAAAAACCCAATAAAAATTGATTCTCTCTCTCTCTCTCACTCTCTCTCTCTGTCCTTCTTGCTTTAAAAAACAATTCTAATGGATAAGGTGAAAATGATTAACAATTCCAAATTTTAGCAAATGTAGAACAAGAGCCACAGTAATACTTCATTACTGAATTGTATAAATCATTACATTTTGGACTTAATTTTTTTAACTAAGCTATTTGAAAGTTGTATTTTAAAAAATAAGCTATTTGAACCTTCCATACAAAAAATAAGAAGAATAAAACTAAAAAGTTCAATTTGAAAAACATTAAGCTATTTTTAAAATATTCAAGCACAATATAGTCAAATGCGATTACAGCAGGAGGAGATTCAAGGCTCCAGACAAAAGAGGCAAAAGCACTCTGAGAATATAAGACTATTTTTATCCATAAGGAGTTGTGCTTTTTCCAAAATAAATCCTTTTCCTGTGAAGAACTCCAATTTGATTTCTTTGGTGTTAGTGAATGCAAGGTCACTGCATGAACATTAAAGGCACCAAAACTTTTGTCAGATATAAATGTTTTAAGTAACTAAAATTTTAGATAATTTTGAAATGTGGATATTTATATGTAGTATTAGGTAACCTAAAGCTTATTTAAATATAAGTAGCAATTATTATTAATTTTTTTAAAGAACTAGAGTTCTTTCAGCCCATACTATTGCAATTTTTTCTCTTTTATTATCTTTTTAAAGAAGAGAGTTCGGGCAACTATGAGTACACTCATCTGGCGTCCTTTCCCTTAGCTGACAAACATCAGGCTCCAACAGTGCTTCTCTGGTTCCATGTCTTATTTTCTCTCTCTGTTCTCTCTTTTCCTTCTTTCTTTCTTTCTCCACTCTCCATGCTTCATACCAAGTTATAGTATCATGGTTTGTTGAATTTACAATTAATTCTTTAGGTGTATCTAATTTTACTTTAAAATCTAACATCATTTTAAAAGAACTTTTTGAGAGAGAGAGAAAGAGGGAGAGAGGGAATCGATTTTATTTATTTTTTCATCTGGTGTTAGTTCTTCCAACACTTAGTTGTGAATGTGGTGCCGGAGTTCAAACCCGGGTCCTGCCACGTCCCAGGAAAGCACCACAACCACTGAGCAATGGCTCCAGCCCCAACATCATTTAAAATTGATATAATAAGCTTATGGCATGTTTTGAGCAACAAAGCCTAAACGAAGTAGAACTGCTTCTAATTTTTTTTAAATTTATGTTACAGAACCAGACAAACCAATCAGCCTTCACTAAGTTTTATCACAGCTGCTTGCCTAAAGCAGACGAGCAAACACCTCCAAAAACAAACTGATTCATTTTTTATGGCCTACTTTAAATTGGTTGCATTTTGTATGTTTCTCATATCTAAACAATATACAAACACATGTATTTAATTATTTATTTAAATTATACATTTAATTATATATTTAAATTATATATATGAATATATATGTAAACATATATATTTAAATTTATACTATTCTGCTTATAGACATTTTCTCTTTTTTTCTTTTCTTTTTTTTTAAGAGAGAAAAGGAAAGGGTGAGAGAGAGAAAGAATAAGTTTTATTTATTTTTTCATCTGGTCATTGTTTCTCTGACATTTCACTTAGCAGTGTATGTGGTGCTGGGGTTCGAACCCAAGCCTTTGCACATGCCAGGCGAGTGCTCCAACCACTGAGCCACTGCCCTTTTACGGACATTTTCAAATACGTAACAATGACTTCTGCTTTAGTAATAAGGAAGTGAAAAGAAACTTGTGGTTCCTCAAGTTATGGACTTGCTGGAACTTTCCACTATATGATTCATCCTGAAATAAAGAACTAAAGTATAAATATTGGTCACTGTACCAATTAAATTAATGCATTTATCATTTAATATTTAAATTTATTTTGTCCATGGACAATTATTATTGTCCATGTTTTCTTTTTTTAACCTACCTATGAGAATCCAGTGAATGAACCAAGTCAATTAATATCTTCACCTGCAAGAGCTTAAAAAGGAATACTTTCATTTTTCATTGCTTCTCTGTGTGAACATGTATTAATATGTAAAATTCAAAATAATGTGAATTCCTTTAATCTGTATTTATTTCCTTTATCTTTGAAGGGAGAGATGCTATGGACATGTATTTACTTCTGTCCCTATTCAAATTTGTCTTTGTGAAAACTAAATCTGTTGTACTGAAATAGTCATCTGGTAACTTCTATGGGAATGATTTTATAATGTTTAAATAGTATGATTAAAAAGTGATAAGAAATATTTATAAGAAATGACATGAATAAAAAACTTCCTACACTTAATGGTCAAATGAAAAAAAATGAGGGTGACAATGGGTTTTGTGCTAAATATATGAGTAAATATGAACGTCACCCTTTCAGGTGCTCCATTTAGTCAGCTTCCTACAAGTAAAAGAGGAAGTACTATGTGCATAGGCAGGAATTTTATTTTCTTTTTTAATCTACTATAGCTATTGTTAAAAGTGGAGGTGTCTGGAGGCAGAGAATATCACAGTGGAGACCCTCGAGTGTAGGGGACTCTTCCACAGCCTTCAGAAGGCCCTGTTCATGGAGATCTGCTAAGTAAAAGACATGGAGTGTTTTTTAAGGTTGACAGAAGACATTTTTGGTAGTGATGAGGGAGGTGAGATGACAGATCCAATTAGGTGGTTGCTAGCAGGTTGGAAACAAAAGGAAGGTCATATGTATTCAGCAGCTAAAATGAGCTAATACCAAATGAGATGGGATGCTTAGGCAATATAACCACCTCTGCATGTGGTAAGTGCTGAAACCATGGAGAAGCAGTTAATTATCTCTCCTCAATTTGCCTGCCTCCACTTAAAACCCGACTTCAGCCATATATTTAATGCCATATTTATGGAAAACGTATTTTCCTCCCTTTATGAAACAGAATCAATGTAGTTCTTCCCCAGAGAGTGACATTTAATCACCCTTGCATTATTAGGTTTATGATTGGGATTATGATTATTATTCTCATTTGCCTTGGAGGATTTGTGCTTTGGAAGCCTTTACCGAAAATCCCATACCCATGTAAAGAGGTCCACGGATAACCAGTGCTTCAGCACCCCTATTAAGTGGGTTCTGCAGAAACTTTTTATATTTCTTGTCAGTGAATGGTCTGAAGTTTTTTTTATCCTGTACAGAGTAGATGCAGGTCACACACAAACACACTTCAATGTAAGGTGCAGGCTACACACAAGCACACTTCAATTTGTAATTATATATCTCAAATTTATAAATTTATTATCTAAAAATAGTATTGACTAATCAAGACTGCAAATTATTTTGTATATTCTCCCAGTTGTTTTATTTTCAAAAATGGATATAAATTATTAAAAGAAATAAACTTTATTTTCTGATGTCTAAGAATTTATGTATACATTCTTTAATGGAAATCCAAAGACTTAAAAGGCAATAAAAATGTCACTATTCCAAGGTCTCTTTTTGTTGAATCATTACTAAAAGAATCATGCATGTACTAAAGTACAGTTGGCCCTCCTTATCTACAGATTCTGCATCTGCAGATGCAAAGAACCATGGGTCATGAATTAGGTCATAGGCCTAGGATGTTTGTGTCTACAACAAACATGTACAGATTCTTTTCCTTGCCATTATTCCCTAAATAATATCGTATAATAACTATTTATATAGTTTATATGTCATTAAACACTATAGATAATTTAGAGATGTCAAGGTATGCAGGAAGATAAGCCTCAGTTACATGTGAACATATGCCACTTATAAGGTACTTGAACAACCCAGGATTTGAGTATCTGTGGGGGTCCTGTAACCAATCCTTCACAGATACCAGGGGAAAAAACTGTATTGGAGAAAAGGCTTTATACCATTTCTTCAGGGGGGAAAGGGAATTGTATTTTTTAAATGTGTATATTAACATCTATTCAGGTTTTATTATATCTAACAATTCAGTATTTTACCTCCTTGTACATACAAGGCAGCTTACTAAGGGCCCCCAGGAATCTGAATATCTCTGAGTATTCAGTATTTCCTCTTCACCAAGCATTATGGTGTTTCACACATAATAGCAAATCACTCCTTGAATAACACAACAAAATAAGTATTACTTTTATTTTTGTTTCTTTTCTGAGGGAAATTGAGACAGCTATTAACAAATTTACTCAACATCACATGACTTATAAATCCTCCACAGCTTTTATTCTTTTCAATAGATTCAAAAATGAATCTATTGTCTTCTTGCTATATCTCTCCAGATTCAGGGGAAAAGTTTTTTCCTATGTCTGCTCTTTTAAAAAATATTTGAAATTAAACGAAAAGAAATAAAACAAACACAAGACCAAAACATATTCAGTGCTGCTATAATTTAAATATTTGCTCTACTTTCTTTGGTAAGTGGTCCAAAGTTGTTTATTTGTTCTAAAAAATAAGCCAAATAAGAAAGAAAAACACATATATACACGTTCCATGCTGTTTGGTAAATGCAATGTAGAGCAACAGTCAGACACAGCTACATCAATTTACGTGCCCTGTGCAAAATGAAAATATGAACTCTGTCTTCAAAAATTAAGAATTCAGAGAGAGGGGCTGGAGCGGTGGCTCAGCATTTACGGTGCTCACCTGGCATGCACAAGGACCAGAGTTCAAACCCCAGCACCATGTACACAGCAAAGTCTCAGAGCAGCGAAAGCCCATGAAAAACTGAATAAAATTGATTCTCTCTTTCTCTCTCTCGCTGTCCCTGTCTCTTAAAAAAAAAAGAATTCAGAGAGAGAGAGAGAGAGAGAGTTGAGTATTAAACCAAGTACACTTTACACAGGCATACTCTCATGAAGCTTCCCTTCTCCTCCCAGTGACAGAGTACAAGCCAAAAAACAAAAAATTCTGGGGGACAAAAAGGCCTTGAGGAGAGACTTTTAAGGATCTACCATTCCAAGTAAATGTACTCATTTTCTTTATATTTTTGTTTTTAGTTTTTCTGCCTCAGACATTTACTTGAAAATAGGAACTTCACAGGGCAGCCTGACTACTAAACTATCAGCAACCAATCTGTGTCTGTTGCCAACACTGACTTCACCAATGGGATTAAAAATTAGTTTTTAATAGCACAGTTGGAATGCTGCACATTGAAGATGGTCAGACTTGTGCAAAGCTTCAAGTAATATGACTAATATGGTTTAAATGCATCCCTTCCAAAATTTAGGAGTTGCCAATGTACAATATTAAGAGGTGAGCCTGGCCCCACTTCTACAAAAGAGATGAGACTTTGGGAAATGATTACTCCATGACAGCTTCTCCTCGTTAATGAGATTAGGTACTCTTATACAAGGGCTTAAGGAAGCTTTTCCCTTTGGCCTTTCTGCCCTCTGCCATATGAGGACTCAGCATTTAAGATGCCATCTTAGAAGCAGAAATAAGAACCTAACCAGAAAACCAAACTGCCAGCACCCTGATCTTGCTCTTCTCAGACTCCAGAAATGTGAGATACATCTCTGTTCATTATATGTTACCCAGTCCCAAGAATTCTGTTACAGTAGCATAGAATAGACTGTGACTTTATAAGCAAAGGAAATGTGTACATTCCTGGGACCTCAGGAGTTTCCTAGAGTGATTCACAGAACTTCAGGAAGCACTACTAAGTTCAACACTTATTTTGAAGAACATCATAAAAGTACAGATGAGCAGCCAGACTGAAGAGGTGCATAAGGCAAGGCTGTGGCAAGAAGCTCCCTTGCCCTCTATGAGCACAACATCCTCCAGGTACCTCCTTGTGTTCCGCTACCCAGAAGCTCCAAGAAACAGTATTTTGCACTTTTATGTCAGTCGTGTCACATAAACATAACTGGTTAAATCATTGACTATTGGTGATTGAATTCAATCTCTCAGCCCTTCTCTTCTTACCAGAGGTCAGGGAGTGGGGATGAAAGTTTCAGCCTTCTAATAAGGCTTTGGTCTCTCCAGTGACCAGCCTTCATCCTGAAGCTCTCCAGGACCTGCAGCCACCAGATTGCTCATTAATATACATAATATACCCATTACTCTAGAAATTTTAAGGGTTTTGGGAGTTGTAAGTTAGAAAATATCAAAGACCAAATATATACTCCACAATATCACAAAACGCAAATATCTCAGTGCCACCACAACCCTGAAGACATGAGATTTTACCTTCAGTTTCACATCCCTTATACTTTCTAGTTTTCTTTGTACCCAGTTTTTGTATAAATCAAAAAATGTGTCATTGTGAATGTCTAAAACATTATTTCCTTAGTGATTTACTTAAAGTTCTTTTAACCAAATGATCAGGTACACAATTCTAAACGAGTCTAGAATATTTTAGTTAAGATAATTTTCATATATTTTTTATTCAAATACCTCATGACTATAATTTCTAAGGTTTCTTTTTCCAGGAATTTAATGAACATTGTATATCATGTTCAGATCTCAACTAACTGTGCTAAACACCAGGAAACAGTTTTTATAGCTCTTAAACTAAAAAAGAAAAATAGAAGAAGGGAAAAATTAATAAGTATTCATCAAAACATGTCTCTGAATTATATACAACAATAAACAAGAATTTACAGGATAGAATTTACAGCAAACTTTAAAAAATTATACCTGTATAATTTATATAAAACAAAATTTAAACTACCAAAGTGACCCACGCATAGTGTTACACAGTTTCCCTTTCCCTCGCCCCCACTTGATGAAATAAAAGTGCATTTAGAAGATACGGTGAAAGTATCGACCTTGTCTCTTGTTTTATGAAGACTGTTTCCTGCCCTCATTCATATACAGTTATGCTCATGAATATATATGGGTAATAAAGCAGCAGTGTTTTCTTTTCTCCGTATTACTTTGTTAGTAAGTACCTGGTTCTTCACTGAAAGGCATGTGTTAAGGTTGGGTCAAGTAGGCCTAGATACTTTCAGTAATGTCTTCCACGCCGCAGAGTTGCTTGAAGGGAAGTAACGCACAAGCCAGCTATGCAGTGCAAGCATGAAACATGGAAAGCAGAGAACGTGGTCAGATCCATCTTGAAACATTACTTTGAGTGGAAGTGATGAGTTTAGAAAATAAGAGCAAAGTATGGACCCTAGTCTGTGTTTACATAGCAGTAAATAACAGGAGCTACACTTGAGAAAAATCCTCGATGGATGATCTGGAATTCTTAATGCAAACTCAAGTATGTCTGATAGCTCTTAAAGTTTCATGTGAAGTAAGAAGAAAGCTGTAATTCCATTATCTCAGAAATTCTGTATAAATTAAGGGGAACAGGGTGCTTTGTGGTTTTCCTTTACCCAATCATATTCAGCTTCTGAAAAGTGGGAGTGGGTGATAGGATGGTAAAGAAAGAATAGAACACACTGGGTTGCTTGTCCACACCTCTCCATCTTTCAGGATACTCAGGATAATACATTTGTATTTGTGCCCTTGGCTTCATAGGTATCCACAGAAGCTCTAAGTCTTCTGGCTAATCCTAATTAAGGACTCTTCAAAAATGCTTCCTGTGTTACTGTCCATAAAATTGAAGCCTTTATTGATAAATAGGCAAATAAAATCTTACCAAATATTTCTACATATGATAGGGAAACAGAGTTTATAATTTAAAAAGCTGGAAGCCCCATCATATTTTTGTCATGTTAAGTTAGGAAGGCAGTTTTATTCAAGATCTGTTAAAGCAGAAATTGCAACATACTTGGAATTATTTACAGAATTCCTGCATGGAGTAGTTGAATAGTGAGTTGAATAATAGAACTAAGCAAAGAGAGATAATCGAAATTCTTTATTTTTGGAAAAGCTAAGAAGAAACAAAATATTTGGCAAACAAATGTAATTTAAAATTGAAGTTTTTAACATATTCAGATTTATAATTGTTGAGAAATAATAAATAAATATATTGCTAGTATAATGATAAATAGCATGATCAGTCAGAGCCAAATGTTCTCCAATGAAAAAAAAAGGAGAATAATTTAGGGATTTGAATCTGAACAAGGTAAAATACTGGGTTCTTATCTCTTATTGATGACCTCCAAAAACATATCTATACTAAGATGCCAAGAGCAAAATATTACTTAGTTGTAATACTTACAAGGTGACACTATTAATACTGTGACCACCTTACTAGAATTAAAAAGCCTCTGCTTTTCTTTTTGCTTTGAAACAATAAGCAAATTACTTAGACTGTTTTCCACACAGGTACCTCATTACAAAAGTTGTTAATATTGACTTCCTTGCAGGGACTGTGAAAATTAATGAGATAATAACCCTGATTCTAATGCTGAGATGGAAGCCAGAAAAATGCCACATTACCTACTCTAATGAGGAGCAAAATGCTGCTCCTAAAAAGGAAACAAAATTGCTTCTACTCAGCTAAATGCAGAACCTTTGAGCTATCATCTAAAAGTCTGTCCCAGTCTCATACAACTCCAGGGTTAGCCCTGTTTTTCAACTGACACTCCCTCTGTAATTTATTATAATTTCCTATCAGATAAGGTAAATTGTAGCACATGCAAATCCATGTTTAATGACTATAATCATATATGTTCAACTAAGCATTCCTTATCACAAAAAGACATTATTACTCTACTATCCTTAGTCTCACGTGTGCCTGAATGCTCTAACACTGCTTAATATTCTGTTATCAGTGTTTATCAGCAAGTGAATGACCATGTCATTTCCTTTTGAGTAAATAAATAATTATAATAATAGCTAGCACTGAAGAACCCAGAACATGGGAACTTTATTATTATCATTATAGAGATGTTTAAACTGAGACAGAGGACAAGTAACTTGACCAAGGTCACCTAAGTAATGGTCAGAGTAAAGATTGGATCCTAGGTCAACTGAATATAGATTCAGGGCTCCTGACCATCATCTTTCACTGCTTTGCCAAATAATACGATGCAGCATCTTAATGTGATCTGTTAAACTCTAAGACTCATGAAATGATGAACATGAAAATTCAGAAAAAATTATAAATCGCAAGCTATGTAATGCTTTCAAAAATATCAGGCCCAATTTTAAGGTTCTTAAAATATTATCAAAATGTTATTTTATGGGGGCTGGAGCAGTGGCTCTGTGGTTACGGCGCTTGCCCAGCATGTGCGAGTACACAGGTTCAAACCCCAGCACCCACGTACACAACTGGGTGTCAGAGCAACTAAAGCCATGTGAAAGACTAAATAAAAATTGATTTTCTCTGTCTCTCTCCTTCTCTCTTTAAAAAATGTTATTTTATTAAGTATTTACAAACTGAATAATTTAGAAGATCTTTATTATCAACAAGATAGTTGCAATATATTAAATGTTTAAGAATGTGTGAATAACCATTTTATGAAAAATAAACCTTCATAACTGGATTAAAATACAAGCAAAGAAACCATAAAACCATATTATAAACCTTTTTAGGGGAACAAATTTCTGTGTGAGGAGCATCTGACATTGTGACCGTACACTTTGACATCCCCCAAAAGGCTCTCTTTTAGGTTGTCCCCTTTTAGAGCCTAGTATTCTGGGGAAGAGTTTGAAAAGCTAATGCTAAACTAATCATGTTAGAACTTATAAATGCCACCTGAACATTACACATTGTAAATGTACATGACAGGAAAAACTGTATTGCCTTTATGCAGCCATTGTAAACATACAAAAAAAATTTGTCTTGAAATTTCAAACACTGTTTTGTTCTAAGAAACTGAATTTGGAACTGCCTCTATCACTGACTACTATGTACCATTTTGGTGGATTTTCACAAGATGCAACATCTCCATTTCTACGTTGTAGTTTTTCTTCTGTTTTCTCTTTCCCCCATACTTTCTTTTCTTTGTTAACACTGGTAAGATAAGAATATTGCACCCTAATAATTATTCCTTAAAACATTTACAGATCATAGGTGGAAAGTCCTTCAAGCTTCGAATGAACTCCTTTTCCACTTGCCTTGCATCTGGTAGGGATGGAGTGTATGTGACACATAAACCATTCCTCAAACAAGTATTAAGCATTTGCTCTGAACCAGAAACTGAAGAAGTCAATCCAATACCCATGGTGACTTCTGAAAATAGGGAATTGGCTTAGAGGTTCTAGGACTTGTGGCTACTTTAGAGATCTAGAAGAAGATCAATTGCTAGGGGATGAATTCACATGTGATGAACATATGAAGGATGAGAGGAATTCCTGAACTGGGTTGCAAAATACATATAAGGAAATAAAAGAGAAATTAATTGTACCTTGCATACTAGTTATACAACTAAAATATTAAAATCATACATTTTATAGTGCATTTAATAAGTAGTTACTAAATGGCTTTTATTTAAGCAAGCGATAGAAAATATCAAATGCATATAACTTTGTGATATGACTTCTTTGATGCACACAATGCTAACAAGTGCTTTGAAATGAAATTCATGAACCCAATCTTACCATACTTCTATAATGAATTTTCCCTATTTCATTCCAGTTACGAGGTTCCTTATAATCCAGCGCTTATGGAAACTTTAACCCAAATTTCTTATAAAGTCATATAAACTTGAATTTTCTTTTCTTTTCTTTTTCTTTTTTCTTTTTTCTTTTGGTGTTCTAGGGATTGAACACAGGGCTTCACACATGTGAGGCAAGTACTCTACCCTGGAAATAAAACCTCAGCCCTATCAATTTATTTTGATAACTAATAATGACCATAATAGCCAACAATGAAATGCCTGGCACATGATACCATGACCATCAATAAGTCAAATAGGTGTCATCTCAAAAAAACATAATGAATGATATGATATGCCCAATTGTTATTACAACTAATAAGAAAACACTCGCAATAAGTACTACCAATAAGCATCAGTGCCTTGCATCTAACTATTTGGGCAGAATTCAACTAAACATTTCTGCAGAATAAAAGATGTGTGATTGGAGTGGATCTTTTAATATTTTGAAAAAAAAATAACAAATGTCCAAGAAATAAAACATTTGAGAAAAATCCAGAGGACGAAACAAGGCAGGGAAAGAGGAATCAGCTTTCTATTCTGGGATAGCTGGGCATTAGTAGTCTCTCCCACGTTGCGTTTTTGCTGGAGAAATACTTAGCATAAAGATTGTCAGGATTAAGTCGGATATCGGGGCTTCCCTTAGGTTGCTCTTGGGCAGAACTATTTGAGTGGACTTGGAGGCCCCACATCCTCAGGAGATTAAGGCGGTGGAAATAAGCCTGATCAGGCACTGGTTATCTCTTTGTATCCAGTAGGACAAACCCTTATTCACAGTAATGAAATTTCTGATGACGTTTATTTTTTTCTAGTTTTACTTGAAATTGACTTAAGTAACAAAGTGATAATCATGGGTGTGAGCTAAAGAATCTTCATATTCAAGAAGAAAACTGTAAAAGCTTATTCCTGACTGGTGCCCTGCTTGGGGATTTAGGGAAAATCTGTGACACCACTTCTGAAGAGGACTTGCACCCAGTGACAGCCAGCCTCTCACCATCGCATCTAGATGCAACACCTGTAACATTTCAAAGGCTCTATAACACCAGCTTCTTCTGCTCTAGAAACTATTTAAATCAAGAAAATTTACACTTTCCTTATTTTAAAATGTAAATTTTCCTTGAGGGGAAAAAGAAAAGGAGAATTGTTTACTGCTTACCATCTGTTATTGTTTTTGCCTGAAGGCCTGACTGCCTCCCTACCCTTAATAAACAGAGGGAAATTTTATTGACCAATTCATTTTCAAAGGGACTTTAAGAGGCATTAAGCAATCAATTCTCAGATCGTGTCCAATTTGGGTCTCTCATTCACTCTCTTGCCTGAAAAGAACCTGAAAACAATATTCAAGAAGACATTCATCCAGGAAATAGACAGCATTTCTTTATTTGCTCCTGTTTACCAAAGACATAGGATTCCTGAATGCTGGTTGCTTTTTCTGATTTCATTCCTCCTTCCTTTTTCTATTTGGTTTCAATTTTTAAAAATTTTAAATGATTACGTTTTGTTTACTCTTACAAGTATTGAAATGAATTATTTGAAGAAAATCTAATTCAAATATCACAAAGAAATTAAAAAGCTTAGAGTGGTAGTCAAGGAGGCAAGGGGATAACCTGCTCAAATATTGTTCTTTTGACTAGTCTCTTCCTTTAAAAGATGATGATGTTTTTGACAATCAAGGACTTTTATTTATTGGAAGTAACTGAGAATGGCCTCAATATTGTCACATTTCATTTCTCTTTGATATGAAGTACCTTATTTTTGGAAAACAGTAGTTTTTATTTTTCCATTACTTTTCTGATTTAGAATGTAAAGCATTCACCTCAAGGCATTTGTGCAATGAAAAATAATCACTTATTAAAGATTCGCTTTAAATTCTAATTTCTACATTTTCACAAATATATATAATATTATTGAATTTTTCCACTTTATCATTTAGTATAAAATCTTAAAACAATTATGTATAGAAGTTGCATCAGTAGCTCATTTTAAACTGCAATTTTATCAGGGACCATATTAATAATTAAAACAGCAGTTGATCTCATCAGCTTTGTTACCTATATCTCATTTTTGTATACTTTGTTTATTTATCTTATATTTTTATTTTACCAAAATAAACAGGAATCTTTTTTTCAAGATTCCTAAAAATCCAATGAATTTCATCTTACAATTCTAATCTATAATGAAAGAAACTATACCCACAAAAGCATGAATAACTTTACTGTATGCTATATCATGTGTAAAGAGTGACTACTGTGTTACTAAAGGAACCAATTACAATCACCAGTCCGCCTATAGGTACAACTGACCCCCTTTCAAAAATGATGTTTCACTTTCCTGTAGAGAGAGGAAAGGAAAAAAAGCAAGAGGCGGTGCTAAACTAACTCAACTTTATTGATTTCCTTTCTAATGAAAAAAAAAAAAGGTTTGAAAGTGATCTTTTCTGAAATGGTAAAAAAAAAAAGAAAGAAAGAAAAAAAGAAAAGAAAATTCTGACGATGTTGGAACAAATTTATCTTAAAAATAATAAGAAAGAAAAATGTAAATATGAATTAACACCAGGGTTGGGATTAGGCTGTCATCTAGGAGATCAAGTTAATATCAGAGGAAGATCTATGGCTCTGGCCCAATTTAATAAATGTCTATACCTGAAGAAAGTTATTTAATTTCTGTAGACCACTAGGACCCCATATGTAAACCACTGTCAGAATTGTCTTAAGATAAATGCATATAAAAGAAGCTAAACAAATAATAAAAAGCATTGAAACTTTTAATACCTCTAGAAATACATGAACAAATTATTTATATCATGATTATGTTGTGTTTCAGGTTTCCATTTTTATAAGTAAACTCAAATTTCAATACAGTAGAAAGGTGAACATAATTTTCTTAGAATAGTTGACTTATTTATTTTATCTGTTTATCTGCTATATTTCTGGAATTTTCCTTTATAAAAATTAATTCTATTTCTGCTATCTAATATTGTTAACATATTATCATAATCTTCATTAATGCCTAATTACCCTTATTCCTCCATATTTCTTTTTTGCAGACTAATATAAAATTGTGGTTCATTAATTACACCGTCATAAGCATTTTTGTCAATTTAATTACTTTATGCATTTGTATGAGAATTTCGCCTTTACTGATTTTCTCCCTGATCTAGTTATGCTTAGTTTTTAATGCCTTTGTGTTTTTATATTAAAATTTTATATGCTATTGAAAGCAATTTACTTTGAAAAGAACTGGGCATATTTGAACTTAAATAGATCATGGTTTTTTTTAGTTTTTTATTTTTTTATTCAGAAATTTATTTGTTGAACAATCAAACAAGCTTGTAATGAAATAATATAATATATATATAAATTCTGAAAATTAGATTTACCCCCCAAAAGCTCCCCCCAATTACCCACCTCCCCCTCCCCACTCCTTCCCAATACAACTCTACAAATGCCTTAGGTTGTATGCCATTACACCTTATCTAGATTTAAAACATGATAATAGACCTCCTTTCTAAATGGCCAGGGTCTAGCTCTAGCCTCCACAGAGGAGTGGAGACATTCCATGCTTGGTTATCTGGGTTATGCTGATTTCACTCAGCATGATTTCTTCCATAGCCATCCATTTACCTTCAAAGGCTGCAATATCATTGTTTCTAATTGCTGAGTAAAACTCCATGGTATATATGTACCACAGTTTTTGGATCCATTCTTCCAGTGAGGGACATCTGGGTTGTTTCCATAATTTAGCTATTGTAAATTGAGCTGTTATGAACATTGATTTCACTGTGTCACTGTAGTGTGCTGATTTCAAATCCTCTGGAAAAATACCCAAGAGAGGAATAGCAGGATCATATGGTGGGCTCATCCCGAGTTTTTTGAGGATTCTCCACACTGCTTTCCAGAGGGGCTGTACCAGTCTGCAGCTCCACCAACAGTGTGTTAACATGCCTATCTCTCCACAGCCCCTCCAGCATCTATTGTTGTTTATTTTCTTCATTTTTGCCATTCTAACTGGCTTGAGGTGATATCTTAATGTATTTTTCATTTGCATTTCTCTGCTTACTAGTGATTTTGAGCACTTTCTCATGATTTCATTGGCTTGATCAATGTCCTCTGTTGAGAAGTTTCTATTTAGCTCTTTGGCCCATTTATTAATTGGGTTGTTAGTGTTTTTGTAGCTGATATTTTTGAGGATTTTGTAGATTCTGGATATGAGGCCCCTGTCAGAGGAATCACGGCCCATGATTCTCTCCAATTCTATAGGAAACCGCTTGACTCTTTTGATTATTTCCTTGGCAGTGCAAAAGCTTTTTAGCTTTATGGCATCCCATTCACTGATTTTTGACTTTACTTCCTTCACTTTAGGAGACATGTTGAGAAAGTCTTTGCCTACTCCCAAATGCTGAAGTGTTGGACCTAATTTGTCTTCAATCAGTTGCAAAGTAGCTGGTTTAATTCCTAGCTCCTTGATCCATTTTGATTTGATTCTAGTACAAGTAGAAAGATATGGGTCTAATTTCAACTTTCTGCAAGTGGCTGTCCAGTCTGTCCAGCACCATTTCTTGAAAAGGCTGTCTCTCCACCGTGAAATATTTTTTTAAAATCCAACATGTTCCAGGTATTTATATTATGACTATTCACATTAAATCATATTCACAACATTAAAAAGTGAATTTAAGGACTTAGGAAAGGAACAGAGCAGATGTCAGGAAATAACATATACCCAAAACTCAGATTGGAACTGAAATAATATGTTGACAAAACAAGCAGCAAAATCATCCAGAGAGAGGGAAACAAAACCAAAGAGCTGCTCACTGAAAGCCATGAAAACCGTACGGCTGGGTTATTGGCCAGATACTTTCCTTTCAGTGTTTTAGGGATTTTTATGTTTTTCATTTTACATTATCTGTAGGATCTATCAAAACTTTCATACATATTCTTATTAGACAGAACCCAGTCTAGAGAAATGATGAATTAGAGAATGATTAAATATAGTACAGAAAGAGTCTTAACAGAACATGTTAGGTTATCTTACAAACATTAAACTGTTCTGTTTTGCCAAACAACAAACTCTGTTTTATGAAAATTTCTGATGGTTCAGGAAAACAAAAGATGATAGAGATCAATATTTAGGATGGTGTCCCTATTCTTAGCTGGATGTTTTGACTTTTGGGAATTCCCAGTAGATAGATGACTGGGGCAGGCAATGATATTTCTTATTCTTAACACTTCCATTTCTTGGCAGACTTCCATTCCCAAACTTTCTCTCCTTTCTACCAGCCCCTGTCAGTGTCTTATTAGATAGTTATCACTAAGTTTGGAAGCAAACTCAAATTTTCTGAGATAAATACTTGTTCTCTTTCCATGTTTATTTATTTTACTCTGTCTTATTTTACAGATTTTATAGGGGATTTCCCCCCCTAAAAATGTAATAAAATCCAATGTTTTTACAACATGAAAACTTGCTTTAAAAGAATTATAGCACTAGCTCTTTAATATAAACAATCTTCTTGTTGTGTGAATAGCTATTTTATTATGATTTGTTTACATATACTGCTTAATATAGAAAGTATTTCCCAAGATCTAGAAAATCCTTTTAAATGACTATTATTTTAGAGGTCTTTTCTACTGTATATTTACATTGTAGCTAGGCTTTAATTAGCTCCTCCTCACTAGGCTTTAGTGTTTGAAATTAGTTCACGACATTTACCATCTCAATCAGCTTCCAAAGTGTACGATAAAGGGGAAGAGAAAGTGTTGTGATGGGGTTGTTGTTATTATTATTATTGTAAATAATAACTAGCATTTACATAGCATTTTATGGTTTTGAATGTGCTGGCATATGAATTACCTCATTAGATGAGACAAATGAAATAATTCACAGTTAATAATTTCAACTCATGAATGAGACAGTTTAATTTTTTCCTTCTCATTACCAGACTTGAGGAGCACGTCTATTAGGTTCACGTTCATTATCTGTAGGATTCTGAATGCAGTTGGAATGGGGCAGTGAAGTGAAGAAGAATGACGTACTGTCAGGCTGTGTGATTAGAAAACAGAAAATTATTTTGGCAACAACATAAGTCATAAGAGACTGCAGGACAGCAATAGGTACACTGAAATAAGAAGAAAAATACAATTAAACCTTATATAGCAAATAAATAACATTAGCGCATAAGAAATTAAAGTGTTTATAATCCTTTATAAATTACTTGGTATGAACACGTCTTAAAACATATACATAGATAATATGAGGATGTGATTTGAGTTGCTTATGAAAAGATGCATAATGAAAGAAATCATTGTTTGTCTACCAATACCAGCTAAATGTAATCTGATGCTTCCTGAAACATAAAACCTAGAGGTAAATATTTTCTCCCTAATTTTCTAATTTGAAATATCTGCTTTCTCACTATACAATTAAAATTTATTTGTTTTATTCCAATATCAAAAACAGAGATAAATCTTTGTGTAACAGGAAAATATGACATCCTCCTTGAATCTTCCAACCCAATCCTGGACTCCTCTGAGCCCCTAGCAACCCTCCAATCCAGATAATCAATGACTATGAGATGGAGATCTGAAAATTCCAAGGTAAATCCCCAAACTGTGCAAAATTATCTAGAATTTGAGGGTAGGAAACAAAGATTGAAGACAATTGGTCCTGCATGTCTATGGATTCCATATCTGCATGTTCAAATGAATAGATTTAACCAATCACATATTGTGTACCAATGTGGTTAAGCCTACAATGATTGTATCAGTACCAAATATGCACATTTTTTTATTCTCCATATAACAACTATTTACATAGCATTTACATTGTATTAAGCCTTATAAGTAATCTAGAAATGATTCAAAGAGTGTCAGTTATATGTGAATCCTGAATCACTATTTATTATAATAATAATAAAAATTATAATTATTAAAGGACACGAGCATCCACCAATTTTGACATCTATAAAGGAAGAGTTCTGGAAATGGTCCCCCACAGAAACAGAAGGATGACTACTGTAAGAAAATAGGGATTATTCTTATTTATTTTGCCTGTGAGTGAGGCAGAGGGGAGTGAAAGCAGCAAAATGGTCCAGAAGGAGAGAAAGAGCAGGAAATAACAAAAGAGTGACTGGAATGATGGAAGTCAAAGTATGAGTTTTAGAAATATCTAAAGAGATTCTAACATAATATTTTAGGTTCAATTCAGCCTGTATTTCAGCCATGTATATTTACAAGACTCATTTTTTTAGTGATCTGCTGTACATAAGGTCTCTTATGTGTGTATTGTTCATGTGTGTATTGTGTATAAGTATATAAAGTAAGAAAAAAGGACAATTAGAAATCAAGAGATATATGTATTTTTAAAATGTATATATTTTAAAGATAGAGAAATAGAGAAAGAGAGAAACAACTTTATAGTTTCACCTGGCCTTTGTTTCTTCGACACTTAGCTGTGTATGTGGTGCCGGGGTTCAAATCCAGGTCCCCGTGCATGCCAGGCATGCGCGTCAACCACGGAGCCACTTCTCCAGCCCCCAAGATGTATGTATTTTAAAAAAATAATTTAAAACATCAGTAAAAATAAGAATACAAAAAGTAGCAATGAAAAAGTATTAATAGAGTTAAATATAAAAATTTAATTCTTTCCTGGTGCTAGCCCCCTCTGGAAGAGCCAGCTTTCGATTTTGTGCTTGAGATTATAAGGGCAAACCAGACATCATCACAGTGTAATCCTGACCATCAAACACTGGATAAGACTGACTTAAGTCAGTATTAAAATGTATGGAATGTCTGAAAACCTCACCAAACTTACTTTGCATTCACAGGGCTGGGGTTTGTGGCTGTGTATGTGTGGGTGGGTGTACATTTGTTTTCGGACAAGGCAGGTGGGGCCAGACAAGTACTCCTGGTGACTGCTGGCATTTAATGATTTAGTGTACCTATTGATCCTGACATAGGATCAAGCTGTTTTCTTCCATATACTTAAATATCGAAGGTCACTAATGAAAAGTGGTCAATTCTATCTGAATAGTTTTAAATTGTGATGAAAAAATGCATCTTGTCTAAAAGGCCTGCAAAGTCAGATAGGTCATTCTTTAATGACAGGATTTCTTCCACTTTGACAGCTTTGTGTAGAGGAAGAATAATGAGAAGGAAATCCACAAAGATGAAAACTATTTTGTCTATTTATAATCTCAACCCACTATTAGTCATCCTGTCACTATAATGAAATACCTGAGGCTAGATTCTTTATAATTAGAGAAGTTTATTTTGATTATAGTTTTGGAGACTAAATAAGAGTTCAAAGAGGATGAGGCTGTTGCTGGCGAGGGTCCTTCTGGTTATTTCACTTTGTGGGGGATGGCATCAGAGTAGGAGTGCTTATGAGAGGGAAGGAATCACCTGATCAGCAAAGAAATTGGAAGGACAGACTAGTACTAATCAGGGTCCCACAGAAACTATATCAATCACTGCTGAAGGCACACCCCTCAATGACCTAAGAATCTTCCACTAGACCTTACCTTTACAGGCCCCATCACTTCTTATAGTGATACACCAAGGACTGAGTTTCTAGTACACAAAGCCTTGGGAGACACACTCAAACCATACCTAAATCTTAGCAAACCCTATTAATAGGTAAAGATTTTGTATTCTTATTTTTATGACTTCTCATTAGATTTCTGTTAAGAAAAAAATATCTGTACTAATTTTTTTTGCAAAACATTTTAATTATCTTTGAGTTTCTTTAATTAGAAATTTAAAAACAACCATGAGTAGTCTCTTGATTATCATTTATTTCATTTTTTTGTTGTTGTTGTTTGGGCAAGGGATACGAAAGATTGAACCTAAGGATGCTTACCCACTAAGACACATCCCCAGCCCATTTTATTTTATGTTTTATTTTGGGACAGGGTCTCACTAAGTTGCTTAGGGCCTAAGTTGCTGAGACTGGCTTTGAACTCACAATCCTCCTGTATCAGCCTCCTGAGTCACTGGGGTTACAGGTATGCATCACTATACCCAGCTGGATTAATATTTATTTCTAATTGTATTCTGTATTGAGTTCAGTAGTAAGAGCAGACTTCACGGTAGCTATTTCCAATACCAGCGAATTTATTTCTGGCTATCCAGTGGCTTACTCTGTTTTGGGGAATGATAAAGAAATAGACTGAAGACTTATAATTTGACTGATAAGTCCTGAAGTCTTATGATTTTTCAGCATAGTGTCCTAAAGCCACACAGAAAAATTAGATTTCTCCGGAGGCTTGTGGAATCAGGAAGTTGAGTCATAAATTAGGAACCTATTCGTATAATTTGTAGCTCCAAAACATATTACTATTGCTATAATGTACTATTGCTATAATGTAAATAAAATGAACAATTCCTGCTTAGTTCCTCTTCATATATGTCTCTCTTCCAATTCTAGGTCATGATGATACATCTCACTGGTGGGAATTAAATCATATAGGGAACCTCAGGGGGTCTGAAAAATGTGGCCTTCACTTTCCAGCCTCTGCACACTTGAAAGAGGATAGAATGCATTTTTAAGTGAGCCAATTCCTGGTATCAGCTACATATTCTTCTTGATTGTGGCCTCAGGGATTAATTCAGTAATACATTCTATTAATTAAAATATTTAGAATAACTAGAATTTATGAATAAAACATGAGAACAAAATTTGAAAATCCTTACTAATATAGGGAAGAATGGCATGGAAACTTGAATAACACAGATTTATGGCTTTCAATTAGTGTTGCACACCCTCTACGGGGATATCTAGCAATGTGTGGGGACGCTGTTGTTTACCATACAGATTGATGAATTCTCTGAGCACTGTGTGGACAAGGGCCAGCGGTAGTAAATTCCTCAGTCAAGAGGCAAATGAAAAATTTAACACAATGAAGAATTGTCTCACTGTAAATACCAACAGCACTCTTATTGAGAAATATTAACATATTAACCTCCAAATAATCTTAGTAAGTTTCATCATCATCAGAAAATTTCATTGAAATATTTCTTTTTTTTTTTCTACTATCTTATGAAGGGGTGTATGCCTAGGTGAGTGTTAATGTGGAAATAGGTTTAAAAGGAGCAGAAATAAATGGGGTCAATATTCTATGAACAAAAGTATCACATGACTTTAGTAAATAGCAGTTCTCAAAGTATGTTCACCTAACCTGCATTGCCTGGAAATTTCTTAGAAATGCAAAATCTCTGACCCTACATCAGACTTGCATTAGTCGATTTTCTGTAGATGAAATACCTGAAGCTAGGTACTTTGCAAAGAAAAGAGTTTGTGATGATTTATCTGAAATTGTCAGTTTAATTGGACTGAGATTTCTCTATGAAACATGTAAGGCTAAGAGACTTCTGGGTGTGTCTTTGAGGGTTTCCAGAGATGATTGGCATGTGGGAGAAGGAAATGAGAGGGGAGATCTGTTCTGAATGTGGGCAGCACTATCTAATCAGCTGGGTCCAAAATGGAATAAAAAGTAAAAGAAGGAAAGTCACAGTGAATGCAAACTCTATTCTTCTTGAGCAAGTGCATTCATTGCTGCTGCCATTGCGAACTGACATAAAACTCCAGCTTCTTCAGCCTTCCCATTTGGACTCTCACAAAAGATTCTCCAGGGGCTTCCAGGCTTTTGGTCTCAGTCTGAGGTTGCATCATTAGTCCCTCTTTTTCTGAGTCTCCTGAGTCTCCAGCTTCTTGGACATAGCAACTACCGGTTCCTTAGACTCTCCAGTAGGCATTTTTGGCCATTATGGGATTATCTAGCTACTGAACCTATAAACCAAACTGATAAATTCCTTTTATAATCATACATATATAATTGTATATGTATAAATCTTATTGGTTCTGTTCCTCTAGAAAACTCTAACTAATACAGAGGTTTATTTAGCTAAGAGTTTTGGAAGTTGCAGTCTGTACCATATGGAACCACCTCTGGTGAAAATCTCCATAGCGGTGTCACATCACAGCAGATGGCATCATGGAAATAACACTAGTATGGGGAAAAGGTCACATTACGAGACAGGAAGCCAAAGAAAGGGAAGGACCAATCTTCCTATATGTATAACAACTCACTCTCACAAGAACACATTTAGGACCCCACAAGAACTACCTTAATCTTCTCCCAGGACAGTGCCTCAGTCGATCACTTCCTATTAGACCTCACTTCTCATAGGTTCCTTCAGTTGCCACATTGTCACACTGGGGAGATTGTTATACATAAGAACCTTTGGGGAACACACTCAAACCATATCAAAACAATAGGATTTACTGAATCAAAAACTCTGGGGTGGAACCAAAGAATGTTTGTAGTAACAAATCTTCCAGGCTATTTTGATGTCACACTTTTAATTTTGACAACTGCTTAAATTTAGTAGATTTAATAGATTTAAGACATGACCTGCACTAGGAAATAACACAAGAGCAAAACAGATATACACATTTTTTATGGCTGCTGTAAAAAAAAAATCAGCAGCACAAGCTTAAGGACATGATTTAATTATTTCAGAGTTTCTATAGATCAGAAATCTGACACAAGTCTTATCAGGCTAAAGGGTATCAGCAAAGCTGCATTCCCTACTGGAGGCAAGCACATTTATTTCATTAGCTGAATTTAGTTCCTTTAGGTTGTAGACCTGTGATCTCCATTTCTTTGTTTGCTTTCTGCAGCAGGCCCCCCTTGACTCCTAGAGGCCCCTCTCTACTCCACACATGTGGTGCTTTACAGAAAATCTTCCTCACCCTTGAAATCTCTGACATCCTCTATTTCGGTTCTTGTTTTGCTTTCTTTTTCCACAGTATCTATCTGGGTCCAACCACAGGAAGTTCTTTGCTTTAAGAGATCATGTGATTAAACTGGGTCTTCTTGAACAATCCAGGTTCATCTTCCTATTTTAGAATCCCACTTGAATCACATGGGCAAAGTTCTTTTTACTGTGTAATTTAATTTATTTACAGGTTCCAGGCGATAGGGCATGGACATCTTTTAGAGAGTCATTGAATCAGCCTGTCACATGGGGGAATTAATTCATTCATAGCTTTTGCCACAGCATTAACTATTCTATGCCATGGAGTGTAAAATGATAAATGCCTTATTTCCATATTTCAAGGATTTTATAGTTTACACTGTGGAGAAGCAGATGAAGAAGTCAGAAATACATACTGTGTATTACTGATAAGTTCATCTATAATAGGAATTCCTAACAGTATTTTTGCTAATAGTGATGTTAAATGATGATAAGAGTCTCAGATAGCAGAATTTCAATGGTAGGTGTTTGCCATTTAGGAATTTTCACTACTCATCAGAGTCTCAGGGAGGGACTTGGCAGCAGTTTAGAATCCAGGCAAGGTAGGAGCAGGGGGCAGTGGTTCCCAATCTTTAAAGCAGAGTCCTTGAACCAGGTCTAGCCCCTTAAGGGGGATTCAGTTATCATTAGTGAAAGTATTGCTATCCTAGAAATGGAGACCAAGCTAGCAACATAGGCTAAGTACTCAACCAATTGCAGCCGAAAGAAGGGAGAGCACCCTGCAATTTAGGAGAGCCATATCCTGCACCAGGACTTCTCTTGGTGGTTCTTAGAACTGGATCTGGTGGGTGACAAGCAGACTTAAGAAAACAACTTGGGAGAACAGTGGTCATCACTGGGACGCTGGGAAACCTGTGTGTTTAGCACAACATAGGCTGTGTCTCATCTGCTGTGGCAGTTGCTCTAGGGCAGAAAGCACTGGTCCTGGAGACTGGGTCAGCAGCCCATGAGCTCTCAGGACTGGGGAGTCCTCAATTCCTTTCTATGAGTTTGGTGATTCCCTGTCAAACTGTCCATATTTAGATAAAAGGTATAAAGAGGGTTAAAACAATATATCAGGTAGAAATGAATGAGAGTTTAAGGTTTGGAGTATAGAAGATATTTTTGAAAAGTAAATTCTGGTGACCTGAAGCAATATCATTCTTTTGGAACTGTGTTGCATATTTTTATGTTTTATGCATAATAATGGTTCTTTTCAACATATTTATAAGTGCATGGAACATAGTTCACTCCATTTCAAACCACAGTACTTTCTCTTTCCCTCGATTCTTCCTTCCCCTGATCCCCTTCGTCTACTCTTTTGGTCTTTAATTTATTTATTTTAATTGGTACATTATAGTTATACATAAAATTGGAGTAAACTGTGATATATACACATACACATGGAATAGTTTGGTCTTCTTTATTCCCCAATTTGTCCCCATTCCTCCTATCCTTTCTCCCTTGTGTTCCCCTGCTTCTACCCTGCTGATCTTGCTTATAACTTCATGAGACCCCCGTTTTCATTCCTTTTTTCTTTCTTCCTTTCACATACGAAAGAAAATATTTGATGCTTCACTTTTTGAGTCTGGTTCATTTCACTTAGCACTGATGTTCCCAAGTTCCGTCCATTTATCAGCAAATGATATAACTTAGTTCTTCTTTATGGCTGCATAGAACTCTATTGTGTATATAAAACACATTTTCTTTATCCATTGACTGGCACCTAGGCTGCTTCCATTACTTGGCTATTGTGAATTATGCTGCTATAAACATTGAGGTGGTTGTATCACTATAGTATGCTGATTTTAGTTCTTTTAGATAAATACCAAGGAGTATGATATGGGTCTTATGATGATTCCATTCCTAGTATTTTGAGGAATCTCTATATTGCTTCCCAAAGTATCTGTACTAATTTGCAGTAACACCAGCAATGTGAGTGTACCTTTCTCTCCACATCCTCACCAATGATTATTGTTATTTATAGTTTGAATGATTACCATTGTGACTGGTGTGAGATGAAATTTCAATTTGGTTTGGATTCGCATCTCCCTGATTACTAAGGACATTAAGCATTTTTTTTCATATATTTGTTGGCCATTTGTATTTCTTCTTTGGAGAAACGTCTATTGAGATCTTTTGTGGGACAATACCAATTTGTTGAATTCAGATTTCTTTAGATGTTTGTGAGTTGAATATACTAAATTAGCTTATTTTCCTCCTAAAACATTCCTTCTTCCTTGCCTCCTAAATCATTTTACAGATTGCATTAAGATTTTTATATAATAGCCCACTTTAGATGAAACTATGAGGATAAGCATCTTTAAATCTTTTTAATTTTTAGTGAATAAAAACAAAGGTGATTACTATTATATGCCAAGTACCTTCCTTACCTGAAATGGGGAATCACATAAGAAAACAAATAAATATTAAGTGGTTTTTTTTAAAAAAAATTGTTTTCAGTGAGGAAATAGCAGTTAGAACGCCACTGTATGGTCCCTGATCTCTGAATCTTCCTCTCAGGTTATACTAAAAATACAGAAGAAGGAGATAAAAGATTTATGATAAGCAAATCTTTACCACTGTTATAAAATAAGACAAGTGAACCAAAGCAGACTTTTGGGGAAACCTCTGATTCAGGAAATATTTAGCACTTGGAAGCTTCTTTGAGAAGGAAAAAAAAATAGATGGGGGAGATCATGTAGTTGAGAGTGCACAAAGGAATTGCCTTCAAAATTTTAAGCATCACATTGATCAGGGTTTTAAGAGCTTTTCAAATTTAATGAATGAATTTGACTTTTAAAGATTCACTGGTATGTATATGTGTTGGTTATTGATTCTGTTTTAATTTTACATTTAGAATACCACCACCAGCCAGAGGGGGTCTGAAGAGGTCCTGAAGAAGGGAACCTTAAAAAAATGTCATAGAAAAGAATTTCTAGACATGTTAGATATTGTGGCACAGTGATTTATTTAAGAAATCAAGGAATATGCAATCAGGGAGAATGCAGGTAATTGCAAGAGTGAAAAGTTCTCTTGGGGTTTCAGACTTCTTAAAGAAAATTCAGAGAGGAATGGGAATAGGCAGGTATGTGAGACAACCTGATACTCACAAGATGGTTTATCTTGGTCCAGCAACTCTCAGGAACCTTAGGTTCACATTTAATTCATTATCTGATCAATAGATGACATTGGGGAAATATCCTGTTATAAGTGTTGTTTCCCTCTTTTCTCAGTAGATTCGAACAACACATGTACTAGTTGTACTAGAAGTTTAATTAACAGCGCACAGTGCAATTTTCAAAAGTGAGTGAGCTTCCAGTAACTGTAAGATTGTGAGTGACAGACCTGGGAGGAAAGGTATGAGAACTAGCTTAGGGAGGAAAGGTACGAGGAACCTTAGCACAAGGCTTTCAGATTAAAGTTAGGGTCTGTTTGTCCTTTTTCTGTCTCCTTACCTATCTTTTATTTCTCCTATCCCCCTTGCCTGCAGAAATAAATACTGGGGAGCTTGCTGCAATCTAACCTGACTCAGGTAACTAAGTCAGCCCCAGTAGGACATTATTCACTCTTGGAGCTGAGGCTCCAATTTCCTAGGCCTTTGGGGATCAGATCTAATTTCCAGTTGTATTCATGGTTGCCATGCATTATGCAAGGCCAGTAATATCTGGCTGTTCTGATGATATATTTAATTGTGTATGTTCACATCATGATTTTATTGCACACTGGATTCTGAGCCTTTATGATATTATTGAGGGGAGGAGGAGCGCAAGAACAGATAGGGAACAGAGTTCTATGCCTGAGTCTTTGGCTCATTCTAGATGTGACCTTGCATAAATTAGTCCTCTTTTCTTCAATTTAGCTAGAATTGTAGTCTATGTTGGCTTGAGCGGAGGCTAACTGAAAGGTGACTTTAACATGAAATGTAGGATTATATAATTTGTTGCATTTTGCAGTTTTTATGTAGATTAAATTTTACCTCATACGACCATAAAAAGAGAAACTTCTAAAAACTGTTATAAAGCCCTTGTGTTAAAATGTACATTGTTATGTAAATGCTAACTAATGATAATAACTTTGAATAGAGCTTAATTGAGGGACTTAAAATAGCCCACTGCAGGCAAAATTTAGCATATTCTTTTAGTTGTGCTAATATTACACAGAAGAAATAAGCAAAAATTTTAAGATGGTAATGTTTTATTCAACAGCCTCCCTGACATTATTCTCCTGGGTCTTCTCTTTTGAGATTGCCTCTGCTAATTGCTTTAACATTTTCCAACAAGTGTATTATTGAGCCAAGAATGTCCAGCGTCCAAATCACTGATGCTTGGGGCAGGTGGACCACAGCTGCATAAGACATAAAATCACAGCTGGACAGCAATCATCTTTCTCTAATTTTATACATCTGAGCTTAAAATATAATGCTTAAATTTGAAAACATCACCATACTAGGAAAACTTTTCAACGTTTCCAAATTTTTCCACACTTTCAAATAAAAGTCTGAACATTTATATTATATTCTTGCTATTACTAAGGATTGTTATTTCTTCAACAACATACAAATTACAGAAATTTTACCTTTTTTCCATTTTATTTTAACTTAGTTGATATCAATCATATCAGTCCATCATTTGAATAAAACAAAATACTATAATGTTGGCAAAATAAGGCCATAGGTTACCACACATTGTCTCTAATGTAGCCAAACCATTCCTGAATGGAATTGATTCTGAATTTGGAAAAACAAAAGGTGGGGAGAGATTAAAAGAAAAGCATACTTAACAAAATAATATACAAATTCTTTTTTTATATACAAGTTACACAGAGACTCACTAAATTAATTAAACCATTTCATTAAATAATACCCTGATTAATAATAATTTTTGGCAAATACACTTAACTGGAGACTATTTAGACCTTCATTTTCTGAGGAATTAAAGCAAAGAATCCAGACAGACAAGGTGCTTGTACTTAGCTTTCAGATAAAGAAGAGCGTTTAATTTACGGAAAAGTTCTTTCTATTGGCATTTGTCTACTCTTTTGTTTATTCCCACTTGTTCTTCTTCCTGGGGCTCTTCTTTCACTGTCCCATTTTTCTGCTTCCTTAACAAGAAAAGGCTTCTGGAAAGAATAATTAGCATCTTCAAGTTGGATAGAAAGCATTAGTTTCCTGTCATATAAAAAAGGCATCCTAGTTTCAAAATTCTATGAGTAAATGCTATTATGTCGATTTCCTCGCAATTTGAAGGCTAGAATAGGAAGAACTTAACACCTTGTTAAAGATTATTACTGCCAGTGATTTGTGAAGTAGATAATCCACATAGTTTAAAAGATTGAAAAAGGAAATTTAGATACCGCAAAATATTAATGAGTGCCTTTCATGTGTTGTAGTTGATGCAAGCGTATGAATTCCTATTTATTAAATCTTAAATATACCTGTCTATCATACATGATATATATATCAGGTATCATCTGACAATGTACTGGTGCCTTAAAAGATGCCAGTTGTATGCAAATAAAATTGTTGTTCATTGTAAAAAACAACAATCTCTTTCACTTTCTGTATCTTCCTCTTAAATTACATGTGCATATATCTTTTGTATAAGGGATTTCCTTGTAGCGTACCATTGTTGTTGCTGAATGTTTGTGCTCTTCCAAACTCACAAGTTGAAACCCTTAACCCCCTCCACCATGTGCTGTTATTTGGAAATGGTGCCTCCAGGAGGTAATTAGTGTTAGATGAGGGGAGGGGACAGTACAGGGTGTAGGGGTGAGCTGGAGGCTCTTGATGAGGTAAGTGTACTTCTAAGAAAAGAAAACAGAGATCTCATGCTGTCTCTCTACTATATGAAGACACAGAGAGAAGACAGCATCTACAAGCCAGGAAAGGAGTGTTGGTGATAATTAAAAACTGACCATGTTGGTAGCCTGATATTGAACTTGCCAGTATCCAAAACTATGAGAAAAAAAAATTCTTTTGTTTGAGCCACTAAGTGTGTTATGGTAGTTTTACTGAAAAGCACAATCACAATATACATTGTGTGCATGTGTGTGTGGTATATATATTGTCTCTAAACTCCTATGACAAGAATATATGAAATCCAAGAAGCTTTCATGGCCATGTGACAGTGAAGGCACATCTACAGCTTTAATTCAATGACTCAATGCTTCCATTTTTTATGTGCATTTACTTAACTTTAATGTTTTATCCTGAGACAATACTGCACTGCAAAATTATTTCTAAACAAAATGTTTTAATAAATATTACTCAAGAAGGAGTAGACTCTTGCAAATACATTTAGAAAAGAAGGGGAAATTTCTAAAGAAGTTGCTGATAAAATAATTTTAGAAGTGCAGATTTGCTTCTTGTTTCTGCACTACACTAGATACCATATACAACTCCATGTTTTAAAGATTGTGTTTCTGTACTTTTCATTAGTATTATAAAACTGTTAATTACTTTGCAAATTGACTACAGTATTCATTACTAAGTGAAATAATAAATAGAAACAATTAAAAGAACTAGTCACCTAATAAGGATAATTTATTTGCATCTAAAGAATTTCTTAAGCTTCCAAGCATTGCTATTCACGATTTGAGCAACATTTCATTCCCTATAGCTGAGACAAGCTTACAATTTTTTAATCAAAGGAAACTAGCAATTTTATTATCTCAGCTATTTATAGTATATAGTCTTTGTTATTTTTTTCTTTCCCCACAAAGCCCTAGCTCCTAATCTGTGACATCTATCACTGGGATCATTATATAGTGAGGCAAAAAATAAAGCTTTTCTCATATGTGTGCAATTCTGTTTGCATTTTTGAGAACATTGCAATGAATTTTGTTATTAACTGGGCTAACGGACTACAAGGAACAGATTAGTGTGAACTTCACTTATTTAATATAGACATACAAATTTAAAATGTCTTTTTTAATTATCCAGTATAAGAAGAAGAGAAAATATTGCTAGGGAATTTTTTTTTTAAAAAGAGAGGACAGTGAGAGAGAGAGAGAGAAAGAGAGAAGCAATCTTTATTTAGTTTTTCATGTGTGTGTGGTGCTGGGGTTTGAACTCACATACTTGCACATGCCAGGCAAGCACCATAACCGCTGAGCCATCGCTCCAGCCCATTGCTAGTGAATTTTTAATGTGATCTATAATTCATTAATATATTAGATATATTAGATCTATATGTAATATATATGAACACAGTGTAAAAGAGACTTGGTGATAACAAACACTATGAAAAATAAATACCAGTTTGTTAATCATTATTCAATGTAAATAATCTTATTATGAAAGCTAAATATATTTGCTTGAACATTTTGTTTTTAATCAAAATGTTTTCCTAGAAATCTCTTTATCAGGGCTGGAGCAGTGACTCAGTGGTTACAGCACTTGCCCAGCATGCGCAAGTACATGGGTTCAAACCCCAGCACCCATGTACACAACTAAGTGTCAGAGCAACCAAAGCCATGTGAAAAACTCAATAAAAATTGATTCTCTCTCTCACTGTCCTTCTCTCTTTAAAAAAAAAAAAAGAAATCTCTGTATCAAGTCTGTGTCCCAATAAACACATAATTTCTCAATAGTTCATGGGAAATAATCCTTCTTTTATTACCATTGTTTTTAATAATAATATGATCTAATAAATATAGAAATCAAATAATCATTATTATTTCATTCTTAGTTCACAGTAAAATTGTGGAAAAATCTCATTAACGCAGATTTGTGAAAGAGGAAGATGAGTGCATTAATGGATTCCAAATCACATGAAATATTTTAAAGAATTATGGTTTTATGTTCACACAGATACCAAAAGTAGGTTAACAAAGTGATATCAAATAAATGACCTTAAAAGAACTGACTTAATAGATATAAGTGAATGATTTATACACTTTCCTATTTATCATTGCTTATTAATTATTAATGCTATTTTTAGATCTTATTCTCTTAAATAGTGTAGACATGCTCCTTTCTTTTTTTTTATTATTAGAAGAATATAGAAATACAGTTGAGGAAGAAACATTATCAAAATATTATCAATCAGT
>PVKS010015257.1:0-46421 GCA_004027875.1 Aplodontia rufa | reverse complement strand
AGAGAGGGACAGTGAGAGAGACAGAGAAAGAGAGAAACAACTTTATTTAGTTTTTCACATGGCTTTAGTTGCTCCAACACTTAGTTGTGTACGTGGTGCTGGGGTTTGAACCCGGGTCCTCGTGCCTGCCAGGCAAGCGCCGAAACCGCTGAGCCACCGCTCCAGCCCACCTCATGTGGTTTTAAAAGTACATACCCCCAAATATATATTTGTGGAACAGATCTGTCTCCTAATGTGTTGAAACTATGTTCCAAACTACTTTTCAGGAATGTTTTCCTAGTTGTCTCATGGGTAACTCAAATTCAACATTTCCAAAGTTCAATTTATTTATTTTTCTGTCATACTTGGTTTTCCTGTATAAGATACATTGGGGAAACCAGAATCTACCCAGACATCCTTTAGAGTGGCTCATGATTTCTTCCCCAGAAATCATCCACATTGTCTACACTGAACGGTCTCTTGAATCTGCCCCACCTCTCAGTTCCATTACCCTCCTTTGGGCTCTAAATACTATTTCTTATCTGAAATCGTGTAAAACCCTTATAATTGCCTCTTCTCTCCTTGTTCTCTCTTTGTTTGATATGGACTTCATAACACACAAATATGATTTGCTTAAAAGCCTCTGATGGTTTACTACTTATAAACCTGTATTCTAGTTGATGGCTTTAAATGCTGCTCAAATTCAGAAAAAAAAAAAAATTCCTTTCCTTTTCTTTCATGTGATATGCTCTGTTCTCTGCCCAAACTGCTATATCCACCCTACAACTCTTGTTCATCGTTTATAACTAAACTATTCCATGCATCTATTGGATTCCCCCAGACAGGGCTGGACCTTGCTGCTTCCATTATGTTTACTGCTTATACTGCTAATCTTTGTTTATGCATGTTGCCTCCAGCAGATAATCTTTTAAATTATTAAGTCACTACAATAATCCAATATCATTTTTTTTGCATGAAGTACTCTCAGAAAAATTAGTCAAAGAAATAGCGTATGTAAGCGCTTGTAGATTGCTAGTAAACTTCTTCACCTTACTTATAAAAACAGGGCAAAGGAGTTAAAGTGATTTGTGCAGGGCCCTAATTAGTTATTAGCAAATGTAGAGCTTTTTCATGGGTAAAACCTCATGTCAGTAATTCTAATACTTGTTTAATATTCTTTCCCTTGCTGTACCTAACCTTGATAAATAATATAATTTGTTGTAGAATGTTGACTCTTGATAAAATGAGAAGGGTTTTGCCTTGTGTGTACTTGGAGGCAACATGCTTAGAGCCCCTGCTGCTCTGAAGAGAAAGCTTTGTTTTGGGATGCTTTATAAGGACCAAGTCTGAGTCTCCTGAGACCACTGTGGGTGCTATCCTTAAGTCCCTGGGGCTAGACAGAGTGCTAGCTACTGGGGGAGGCGGAGTGAGCAGAGGCTGAGGAGACAATGGAGCTGAGTCAGAAGTGGCCCAAGCCTCACTTTCTATGAGTTTGGGGACTGCCACGCTGAGAGCTTCTGAGGATGTGGGATCCCTGGTGAGGAAGGCTTCCTCCATTTCATTATTGCAGTCCCTGGAGCTCAGCAGTCCCCATCTTTCCTCTCTGCCATATTTTCTCAACTTTCATCTGCTCTGCATTTGTACAGATTTGGGAATGACTTGGTGCAACACAGGGTAACAGTACAATTTGAATACATAAAACATGCTTTCCTTTTATAATACTCGAAGAGAAAGGACTAGTTCATGGGTCAGAGTTATTCAAACTTTTGATTTTATTAAATTTATAACTGCATTTAAAAGATTTTTTTTTGTATCTGAAGTGATTTCACAATGTAACATAGAATACAAATTTATTTATTTATTTTTTTAAGTTTTGGGGATGGAGTCCAAGAGCTGTTTACTCCTGATCTACACCACCAGCTGTTTTTATTTCTTATTTTCAGATAGAATCTCCATAATTTACTGAGGGTGGTCTAGAGTTTGTGATCCTCCTGCTTAAGCCTCCCAATTTGCTGAGATTATAGGCATGTGCACGCCTGGCCTAAGTGAAAATTTAATATATTGATATAGGCACTTTGTTAATTTATCCTGCACGTTCTTCAAAGATAGCTTGCATGTAAATAGATTGTAATTTGTTAAATTTTAAAAGATGTTGCTGTAACATATTTTTCTTTCTTTGTTGGATAACTGGATTCCCTGGAGGGAGGGTCAGAATCCTTGTGTGAAAAGTCATGATTACACCTAAGTAAGTTTTTGTCTGCACCTACTTCTCTGGGCAGTATTTTTAGTGATTGCTCTTTTACCTAAGTAGCTCATGTTCCTTTTACAAGGACTGCCTACATCTAATGTTTCCTCTCAATTTAAATTCTCCTCTCCATAATTTCAAGGTCTGCTTTTGCAGCATACCGTACAGCTACAAATTAAGAATGCAAATCATTTACCTCCTCACAGTTGGAAAGCTAGACTTGTTCTGTATGACAGATATAGTGGACTTACTCCAGACCAATTAATGTCACTGAACTCAGCAGAGGTTAAGCCTGCTGGACTCACTGTCCTATTCAAAGACACCTCTAATCAAGCCTCACTTGCATAGTAGAACATCATTTTTGGAAAGGGGGATCAATTCTATAATAATGCATCGTAAGCAGACTAGAACATTATGTAGATATGTCATTTGACTTAAATGCTGCCTTTCAGGGACTTTGATCTTTTCCATTTTTAAATTTTATGTAATAGTACTAAGGCCAAACTCCTATTTTTTGCTTGTTTATTTATTTTGCTGAACTGTCTTAAAGTTCTTGGTCCCACTAGAGATAGCCCCCTCCCTACTCCACACTCCAGGCCTTGGTGTGTGCATGAGCATATCCATGTTCCTGCAGTATGCAGGAGGAAGACAGGAAAGCCATTCATCTTTCAGACTTGATTTTTTCATTATTACAATGGTCACATGCACTTGTTAATGGCATGAAATAAATAAACAGTGGCTGGCTGAGTCGTAAGATGCTGGCTCCATTATTTATTTTGTGGCTTTTTAAAAAATTGGTGAATTTTTAGTTCTAGAAATTGGCATTTTTGCACTGTTGCTTTCTGAATTGAACTTTTTTCTAAACTGAACAGTGTCTTCCAAGTAAGTAAGTAAGTAAGGAATGGAAGATGATCATTTCTATTGAAATAACAAGGCACTCTGTTATTTTAGGCTTCGTATGTTGTAGCTGGTATCCAGGAATAGCCCATGTGTATGTTACCTTCTGTACCTTGGTAGAGGAAGAAGGGAGTACCTTTGAGCTTTTGAGAGGACGATGTGGTCAGTGGAGCAGAGGAATGAACACAGAGACTCAGGTCACTGATACGGTTGCCCATAACTAAGGAGAGGAAGGCAAATATTTTTAAAAGAAGAGAATTAGTGCTGAATCTTAATGTGCAATTATTTTTTAAACAAATATTTACACTATGCCCTTTAAATTAGCTCACCTAGGTCATTTAATGATTTCCTAATCTCTGTAGCTGGTATTTTTGCCTTCAGTCTAAATCTCTTTGGTGTACCCATTACAGATCTGTGGTGTTCTCTATTAAGCACAAATCTGATAAATTTAGCTTCCTTCTTTTATGTTTCCAAGGCCTCTACTCTAGACTAATCCTGATCCGTTATCGTGGTGTATAATATAGCTCTTCATGATGCCATTCACCATAGCCATGGTCTTTGTATTTGATGTTAGCCTTAGCCATGTGCCTCTGCTCACATTGTTTCTGTCTAGAATATCTGAGCCCCCTTGCCACCTTCTGTGATACTTCTTCAGACTCCCTCTGGAGTTCAATTTTATAATAATAGCCCCTTACAGATAGCCCCTCTATCTGTATTTACATGTCTGCTCTTCTTAGTGAATTCTTAATACCTTAGGGTGAGGATGTTATTCGTTTATAAACCTAATGTCTATGGCATCTAATGCCTGGATGGAGACAATACTCAGCAGTGTTCAAGATTTACAAAGTGGAGGCTTAGACCAAAAATAGACTGAATAAATAATCTGTGTGTGAGTTCAGGAGACAGTTTCCACACGCAGAGCCTGACTAGGCCAGAGAAAGTAGATGCTTCTGTGGAAATAGTTACATCGCTCCTCATCTGCCCTGCAGGTAGACTGCGTCCCACATGGGGACTCTTGAAACACTTTTATGAACTCATCTTGTGCAGCATGATCTGATGATGACTTTTGTAGTGGGGTATCTGTTTGAGAATTGTAGTGTTCTAATGCAATTTCTTGTTCAGAATCCAGGCTCAAATGGATCCAGTTTCTTTTCTCCCAATGTGATGAATTACAGAGAAGTCCTGTTTGTAGGTTTTGTGCTTCTGTTTACTAATCCATAAGGAGTGCAGTGGAGAATTGGTAGGGTTCACATGATCGTAAATGAGCAACCTAGTAACATAACTTTCTTGAATGTGCAAAAAAAAAAAAAATAAAAGATGACTAATAGTAGTTAATGTCTTCAGAAATTTTCCTGGTCATACTTAATGTCTCTGATTCAGTTGTGATTCTTTCCATGATGTGGAAAAATTCTCACTTTCTAAGAATTTGGAGATCACTATTTATAGATTATTTGCTAAAAGACATGAAAAATCTGACTTTATTGATGTACAGTTGCATACACTAAATCACATATAAAATTTTTTATGTTTATATGTATATGTATGCGCGCGCGCACACACACACACACACACACACACACTCTCACACGCATGAAACTCCCACCATAGTCAAGATGAAAACATTTCTACCAATCCCAAAGATTTTCTCTGACTGCTATGGAATCCATCCCATTTTCTACCTCTATCATCAGATGACCTCTGATCTTCTATCACTATAGGTTAGTTTTATATAAATGGTATCATGACATGTGCATCATGTAGTCCTGTCTGCCTTCTTCAGTTCAGTTTAATTACTGTGAAATTTATTCCTGTTGTTGCATGAATCAGCAGTTCATTCTTTCTTATTGCTAAATAGTATTTCATCATATACATATACACCTAGCATGTGAAGTAAGGGTTGATGTTCACTTTCACTTTTTTTCATACAGATATCCCGCGATCCTGCACCATTAGTCGAAAAGATCTTTTTTTCTTCATTGGATTACCTAAATACCTTTATCAAATACCAATAGTCATATATGTGTATATTTCTAGTGCATCTCTTTTTATGCCTTTTGTTAACACTGAAATGTTTTCTTGATAACGTCATAATTCTATATTTTCTTGATTAAGAGTAGAGAGACCATGGATTCAATCCCCAGTATTACAAAAATAAATAAATAAATAAAAACCAAAACCAAAACCAAAACAAATCAAAAGCATAGTGAGACTTAAAGATAGGTCTTTTTAAGTATATAGCAAAATAATGATGTTAACTATCAAACATGAATTCCACATTTTTGGCTTAACTACAGATTCAGCTTCTAACAGCTTTTTACTAAAATTTCTTTGAAGATATGTAAAATGTTGAGATGTTTCTAACCACAGTAGAGCTGGACTGAAGGATAACCTCTTGCTGGAAATTGGAGGTTTATTTCAAAACCATATAGTCAGCATATTTAGACCAAATTTAAAAATTGTTATATTCCCCATCTTATATCTCATGAAAGTCAATGACATTAGTTCCCTATGAAAGTATAGACAGATAAGTTTGATTCTACCCACTATCATATCCTGGGTACAGAGATTCCTGTATAATCCTAGATCTATAAATGTCTATAAGGTCAGAGATTAACAGGCTAGGAAATAGAGACTGGGGAGAGGGTGAAGAGGAGTGCAAGAAGACCTCTAGCAATCCTATCCTATTCCCTGATATAATTCCTTCAAACACTGCCTCTGCAGGCTAAACTCTAACTTCTTTCCTGGTAGACAAGGTCCTTTGAAACACTTGCTAGAAGGTTAGTGTTTTCATGAGTTAGCATGGTAGAATCTTACTTATCTAGGTGGTGGGGTGAAGAGAAGGGCCCACCTCTTCAGAGTCTCAGAAGAGAAAGGACAGTCAGTCATTGGTTAGGAGCTATGTTATCAACTGTGTGACTAATATTACTACTAGTACTATGCTACTACCACTACCAGTAATCATTTATTGAATTATAAGCACTTTAATGTACTTTCTTATTTAATCTTCATCTCAAATCTATGAGTTCAGTATTATTGTTAGAGAGTTTAATTATTTATTCAAAGTCATTAATACAAAAGGGGCAAATCTAGATTTTGAGCTGAGGTAGAATTTGAAGTACTTAGTTCAGAGTCTTGTATATAGTAAACACTCAATAAATGATAGCCATTATTGTTATAATTTTTATCTTCATCATCATTATCTTTATTTCTATTAAAGTTAGGTAATTTGTGCAAAGCTTCTAAGACAAGACCTCAGATCCAATTCTACCAATTCAGTAGCCTCATTCTCACCCTATATTATGTATTTTATTTACATAATCAAGGGAAAGTCATGCACTTTTCTGAACCCAAACCTTAAATCTGGATAAGGTAAAAAGAAAACAATACCAGGCAAGGTGGCACATGCTTATAATTCCAGTGACTTTGGAGGTAGACGAAGGCAGGAGGCTCATAAGATAGGGGCTAGCCTGGGCAATTTAATGAGACCTGTCTCAAAAAATAAATACATAAATACATAAATATGGACTAGGGATATTGCTCAGAGGTAAGCACCCCTGGGTTTAATCCTTAGTACCAAAACAAACAAAAAACCGCATCAGTAAACCTTTGGTGAGAAAATGCTGAAGAACAAAAGAAAGGGTACGTTATTAAGATCTGGAAAAATATATCTTTTCTTCTTTCTTTCTTTTCTTTTCTTTTTTTTTAAGAAAGAGGGACAGTGAGAGAGAGAGAGAGAGAGAGAGAGAATCAATTTTATTTAGTTTTTCATGTGGCTTTCATTGCTCTGACACTTAGTTGTATATGTGGTGATGGGGTTTGAACTCACATACTTGCTCATGCCAGGCCAGCGCCACAACTGATGAGCTACTGCTCCAGCCCCAGAAAAATGTATCTTTAAGAGTGAAGAACTAGAAGAAAATTTCAGAGAAAATAATTTGTTTATTCAGAAGAAAGTACTTAAATGAAAAGTGAATAAAAAAGATAATGTCTCCAATGAATATGGTACCATGTGAGACAAGGAAAAATACTAAGAAAACTAAAAATGCTTTTGTATGACTAAAATCTCCATTGGTGAAGTAAGAAACAGAACTGATTTTGTGGAGATAATCATTGATATAGAGATCAAACTCAAGATATTTGCCCCCAAAGCAGAGGGGAAAAAAGTAGAGAAGTTAAAGTAATGAGGAAAGATTGCTGGTAGGAGATTAGAAAATTCAGTGTTAATTTAGGAGATTTTTGTAGAGAAATCAGAGTATTTAAAAGAGAAACAGAGTCCAAGGCAAGTGAAGACAATTCTCATTAGCTAAAAATGATCAACATGTGCAAATGGAAATACCTAAGTATATCCAGTCCACAATAATGAAAAGAGAACTGTAACTAAATATATTCTGTTGAAATGTTTATATTTCATAGATGAGGAAGAAAAAATCTTCTAATCAACCTAGACAAAAAGCTAGTTACTTGTTCACTTCTTTCTGTCAACATTAAACACTCGGAAACTAAGACTACTTAGACTTATGATTTTAAAAAACCTGTTTTTTCCTATTGGAGTTTTACCTCCAGTCAAAAGCATTAGAAATATGTTATTTATTATTTATTGTCTCAAAAATCAGAGTCTCTCCTTTTCTTTGTAATAATTTTATTTGAAACTAATCCAGCTGACAAGATAATGACCCAAAATTTAAAAAAAAAAAAGGAAAAGGAAAGTATAACTATAGATATATATGCACAGGTGTTAATACAGATTAACCATAGAGCAGTTAAAAGCTGAGAGTAATGCCTCAATAATTGTTATAAATAAGATTATAGACATAAATGCCAATGTTAAAGTTTGTTCTTAAACGTATAAAAATAAAAAGTCACAATAATCTAGGTTCCAAATTCCATATTACCACTTTTTAAAAATTGTTTTAAAATACACATAAGAAACTCTACCATTTTAGCCATTTGGAAGCTGGCAGTTCAGTAGTGGTAAGTATATTCACCCCAAGGTACCACCCATTAGACAACAGCTCTCCCCGCCTCTCCCCAGTTCCTGGCAATCAGCATTCTACTCATTACTGTCAGTGTGACTGCTCTAGATATTTTATGTAAGTGAAATCATATGGCATTTGTCTTTTTTGTGACTGATTTCTTTCCAGCCTTCATTTTTAAAAACAGAAAATAGGAGGAGTAGGGTGGGGGAAGATTGGGAGCCTAGGAATGGCAGCCTGGTGTCCACTTTTAAAAATAATCTGGTGTTTGGGTTGGGGATTGAGCTCAGTGGTAGAGTTCTTCCCTTGCACATGCAAGGCCTTGAATTGGGTCCTCAACCCTTAAAAAAAAAGTTGGATTTTTTCTGACGTCTTTACTGATTTTATCTCTATTTTAGCTTAGATTAGTTATTGGGTAAATCATCTTCTTGGTGTCAAGTACATTTTCAGCATCTTTATGTGGGTCATGGGACTTTTTTCTCTACTACAAGGATACAGTTTTTTGATAGTGAACTGTACTTTTTCACTGGAATAAACGCTAATGATAATAATGTCTCACTCTTTTGATAGCATTGCTATATTCAATTTGATGTGCTTCATCATGGTTCTTGAGGTTGGATTTATTACCTGTGTTTGATCTCTTGTTGCTTGTTGTTTTGGTGAAGTAGGTTACAAGTTAAAGTGTTCAAGTTTTGCAGGCTCCAGAAAGGCTTGTAAGTTTGCTTATACAGGAAGCTTGTCGTCATTTTCTAAGGCCTGAGATCCTATAAATGGCATTGGAATTTAAAGGTGGATAAAAGATGAAGTCCAGCTAGACATCCATCTGATGCTGTTTCCAGTGATGGTTCTTTAATCACCTTTCTGTTCTACAGTTGTCACATTTTAAAGTACACATAGCTGGGTGTGGTGGTGCAAGCCTATGATCTCAGAAACTCAGGAGGCTGAGGCAGTAGAATGGCAAGTTCAAGGCCAGCCTCTACAACTTAGTGAGACTCTATCTCAAAATTAAAAGTAAAAAGGGCTGGGGATATTACTCAGTGGGAGAGTGTCCCTGGATTCAATCCCCAGAACCACAATTAATAAAAATAAATTTAAAAATAAATAAAAAGAAGAAGAAAGACTCGTGACTTCCCTGCTCGTCTTGTTAAGCTGCAGATTCTTTCCCCAGGGCTGGGGAGGGGGGCTATTTTTCTGAACTTCCAATAAGCTTTTGGGTTATGCCAATGCTTTTTGATTCTACAGTGTGTTTCATGGCTAGAATAATATTTCCCAAACTTTGATGCATGTTTCAATCACTTGGGGGAACTTTAATAAAGTCTTCATGTCCAGATCTCACCCCTAAGCAATTAAATCCCAATAGCCAGGGTTGGAAGCTAAGCGTAAATTGGTTTCAAAACCCCAGGTGGTTCCAATGTTGAACAATTTTTGAGAACTACTGCACCAAGGTAATTGGTCTATTTCAGGTTTTCCACTTCTCTGCAATTTTGGTTACTTTTATTTTACTAAGTAATTGCCCATTTAAATTTTCAAAGTTGTAGTCATTAAGTTGTATAAGTTATCCTCTTAGAACAGCCTCCCCCTGCTTTAATGTGGTTGGTTTCTATGGTTAGATCTCTTTTCTGTTCTTGTGCTTGTATTTTTTAATTTTCTTAATTCTTTTAAAATTTTCTTGGATTATTTTGTTGTTCTTTTTCTGTGGATAGTTTCTTTTATCTTTTTCATTGCTTTCTTGATAGTTTGTAATTTCTCTTTTGGGCTTCTCTTTGGTTTATTGTTCATTTTCTTAATTTTTAGGTGGTTCAGAAAATTTATTTACATTTTATTGCATATTTATTGTTGATTTTATTTTATTTTCTAAAGATGAAACAATATGACCTTTAAAAGTCTCTGCTTTTAAGGATTGTTGAGATTATCCCTTTAGCGAAAGACATGATCATTTTTTTTAAAGTTCCAGGGATGTATTAATGAAATTTATTTTATATCTGCAGGATATAAAGTTAATCTTTTTCAAATAGTTATGTTCAATTCTAAGAGACATGAAAAATTCTCACTGATTACTGATTCACACTGATGATATTTTTATCCAATGTCTTATATTTCATAGTTTCTGATTTATGTACTTCTTTCCAATTTTGTTTTGTGTATATAGGGCTTATGACTTATCTTTTCTATTAATTGTGCCCTCCATCTGTTGATAATGATTCTATTCTGTTCGTTGTAATTTAGATTAAATTCTTTCTTTGCCAGTGCTAATTAACACTGCTTTCTTTCTTTTTTAAAAAATTTGCCTGATTTGTTTGAATTCTCATTTAGTTACCACGTTTTTCTCATTATTATCATTTTGTCTTAAGTGTATTCCTTTTAAAATAGTTGTATTTTATTTTCTTCACTTGATCTAATAATATCTTTATGAGAAAATTTAATTTCCTTACATTTATTGTAATGATTGATATTTGATTTTCCTCCTATTTTGCTTTTTATTTATTACATGCTTTCATATTCTGTTTCTTTATTTTTGCTACCTGGATTACATTCTTATTCATTATGTTTTGCTTTCTTTGTGTTAATTTGGAAGATCTATTTTCTCTTTCTGTGCTCTTAAAAAAACATCTGCCATTTTACTGTTATTTGAAAATAATATTCAGGTTCTTATATCAACTCACAGGTAGTATGATTATCATCTGTAGAATTTTGAAGTGGAGCAACCCTGCCCTTGCTTTTCATAGTAAGTGGTGTAACTGAGTCTTGGAAGTCTCCCTCCAGAGCCACCCTTTAAGTACTATGCAATTGGAGAGAGAAATACTTTCTACATCCACAGACAAGACAAATACATACATAAAATTGTATTATACGACATTTTTAATTTTATTATGCTGTAAAAGTAAACAGTACATTTAGTAAACTATAAAATATCTATCTGTTCTATGATTTTGAAAATCTGAAGAGTTGAAAATTTTCTTGAAGTATATATTAAATTATATTTTTAATTTCTGACTGTTTCCCAGGTCATGTCAGTCACCATCAGGGATTTGCACTTCATATTGAAGGAAAAACATCATTATAAATTAATATTAGAATGTTGACTTTGACTATAGGCTGAGATCCAAGTTTTCTGCAACAAATCATCCTCTGTGTGAAGATTAATATTTTTGTTTCATAGTCCCTATTTCTAGCAGTGATTGTAGGCAGTTCAGGTCACTTGAAAAACTAAAGATAGAAAGTCTCCTATAATTTTAAGTATATTAAATTCTTTCAAGAGTAGAAAGCAAGAGTACAATATTAATTGTAAACTAGAAGTTGTCTAAGAATCTTTTATGAAGCATATTCGGGGAAGATGAGTTGACTTTTGAGTATTCCTCAAACTTTCAAGAAATTTTCATGAACGATTTATTGTTCTGTTCCAGAGCATAAAAAGTGATTGATTGTCTTCTAAACCATTTTATAATGCCTACTTAGAATGCTGGTATAAAAACTTGACAGACAACATGCAGAAATCCCTGCAAATGCTTTCTTAATACATGAGGAAAATGTGGAAGAAACTGTCAACAAACCAGTCTATTAGTAAATTTAAAAAACTGTCTTCCATAGATGAACAAAATATTTGAGATTCCAGTAGTATATAATACCAATAAATGGTATAAATAATATGGATAATGTCTTCTAATTCCAAAAAGCATTTGATAATAATAAAAACCCATTGTCATCAGAGAAATTTTAAAAATTGAGAATGAATGATTTTTGAAATAATGTGAAAAAATCAGTAATAGCAATAAATTTAATTATCATTAAATGTGAATTTCTAGAAGTAATTTCATTAATATTAGAAATAAAACCTTCTTGCTAACAAAATTCCTGTTAAACATACAATTTAATGTGGTGTTTTTTTCAAATGTTCTATTTTTGAAAGCTCTTGTTAAAGAAATAATGTATATATCTGGAAAAAATCTAATTTTATCTTAAATAAATGAAAATTATTACATTAATGTCATGACCTCTTTCCCCTATCAGCTTGTCACTACAGAGACAAATTCCTACTCTTAAGCATTCAGGGTGGTAAGGATGGACTTAATCATGACCTTCCCGGGGGGAGTACAACTTGGCAGAAACCTTTATGGAAAGCAGCTTGACAGTTTTCACCAAGAGCTTTAAAAGAGTTTGTGTCCTTTGACCCAGTAAGTCTACTTCTGGGAACTCCAGCCCAAGGAAATCATGAGAATTGCTGACAAAGATTTGTGTATGAGGATGTTAATAGCAGTGCTGTTTATAGTATTTTTCAAAAATGGGAAATAACCTAAAATGCCAAACAATAAGAGAATGGTCAAATAAATGGTCACTTAAAGTGTGATACAGTCGATGTGATGTACATGAATAAAAATCATGCTTTTGAAAAACAAATCTATAGGGAAAGATGGAATGTTAATAGAAAAATTAAGATATTAATTTACTTAACTAAAATTTGATCTCAATTTTATAAAAATACATGTATATATCACATGCAGAACAGTTTAAAAACTGGAGGAAATAGTGAAAAAATAGAAAAGCATAATAACACTATCAGAATGTGTAAAAGTTGGGAAATTTCTGACTTTCAGGTCACTTAAATCTTTCCATTTACATTTAATATTTGAAAGACAAACAATTCTAAATTAGTATTAGAATGTTAACCTTTGTTATAGGCCAAGATTCAGTCTCTGTGTAGAGAATCATTATCGGTTCAATGCTTATATTTTTATTTAATAGTCAGTTTCTAGAATTAATCATGGGAATTTCAGATCAGTTGAGAAACTAAAAATAGAGCTGTGTCTTGTAACACCACTAACTGAAATCTACCTGTGGGTCAGCAGTGGTATCTGAAGTTACAAGATTGGCAAATCACTAGTGTGAAATCATTTCATCCTCTCTCCTTTGCCCCTATGAAGAAAGAGTTAAGCCATCTTTTGCACTCTGTTGAAGGAAGTAAATGATCAGTGGGAATCAAGGGCTAGAAAACACCACTGAGATGTCTCTTGCCTACCTGCTCTTTCTACAGATGAGCAATGCAAGGAAACAAACATAGGAAAACCACAACATTAAAAAAAGGTGGCATCAGAGGATTGCTTTTATCAGGGTTTCTACCCAAAGTGTGAATTCTTCTACCCAGTGGTAGTGTTTAGAGCTATTGGGAAACTTCCTACTTCCGAAGTTGGGCATTTCTTCATCTGTAAAATGGCAATAATATTACAGCATATTTCACAGCATAATGGTGAGCATCGAGCACAGCACATTCTTACCTGTGAAGGTTTTAGCACAGTAGCAAGGCGTATGTTGGTTCTTATTATGCAATTTTGTATTCTTTCTTAGACATTTTTTCACTGGATGACAAATGTTTTTATTGAGCCAGAAACTAGCTCCTTAAACTCTGCAGAGTAAGTCCAATCCACCATCTACATTAACTGTTCTTCATATATTTGAAGACAGCTTTTATGAATTTAATAACTGCTTTCTGTGTGACTTTTTTAATTTCAAGAATAGAACACAGTAGAACATAAAAATGAGTGTTATCAGTCTTCCTTTGGATTTTCTATGTAAATGTTGTTTAACATTCAAATGGTGCTGATTATAATTTGAGATATTAACAGTTAGATATGCCATTGTGTCTCTCTGTTATTGTTTGTAAAGGAGGTTAAACACTATATTAACTTCTAAGCACTGATTTACTGTTGCTTTTGTTTGAGAAAAATAAAAAAGAAGTAAAATAATATAATTTGATATTGCCTTTGAGACTTTCCAGTTTGTGGAGCTCTTTATTTCTTACTCAATGTTATTTTTTTAAAAAAAGCATACATGTAGTATAAATACAGCATCACACAAATGCAGAGTTGTTCATTTCTTCCTGGCTCAAGCTGCTGCGTAACATTGCTCTGGAACTCTGAAGCAGCTGCTTTGCCTCCAAGATGCTCATATTTTCTTTGGTTGATGAAGAGAATTTACTTCGTGAATGTGTCCAAATCGCTTTAAGATTTTCAGCCTTTAAATATCAGCTCTTGAGATTTAGAGTGTTCAGTGTAACATGTGAAATCTATGTTTGAGAAAGGCCCCAGTTACAGAAAGACCTGGAGGTTACAGAGGTTTTATGTTAGTGGTACTAACTTTTCTGCTGAGTCTCAGTCTCTATACCATTGCAGAGCTCCTAACCCTTTGCAAAAATCCCCACCCACCACCCACCCTCCCACCCCAGTTATTTTTGCTGGAGTCCTCAAGTGTCTTTTTTATGCTTGAGCAAGCACTATTAGGTTTCCAAGTACTGTCATCCAGCACTTCTTTACTCTGTCCCATCTTGGGTCATGCTTCTTTCTCCATTGCAAATGTGGTACTGTGTGCAAAGATGCATGAAGGCGGCAGCTGTCTGCCTCAGGTGCTTCTCTCAGGCTACCTATTCCCATCCACTCTTGGACTGTCCCCTTGCCAGCCACCCACCAACTACCCCTTTCGGCTCACTGTCAATAGGTACTACCATGGGTCCTGGGGAACATTGTCTTTATTGAATTGTAGCCCAGTGGAACCTGTGAGAGTGCATTTTATCCCATGTGTTCTGATGTCTTTCCAATGATTTCACAGTTTTAGTTAAAATAACTTTCAGGTTTTTTTTTTTCCTTCAGTTTCTTAGACCTGGGGGAATTGGAGCTGGGAAGTGGAGAAACATCCTGCTACCTTCTGAATTGTGTTGCCTTTTCTATGATAGAGTCACTATATTTGGTCTGAGTGCCTATTTTCCTGGGTAGAATCAGCCTTGAGTTAGCTCATCCCTCCCTCACAGTTTAACTCCTAACAAACCCAAACACCTTCGTCTAATCAGCATGCCTTAGAAGCAGATGGACCTCTGACTACCCATTGGTGTACTAAGAAAATGAACTTCAGATTATATCTACATGTATAGATTTATTATGTATTATATATGATATAATTCATATAAACTTTCTCTTATTTATCAATTTAGTTTACAAGTACTTTTGAGCACCTACTCTTTAAATACTGTTATTCCTTTGGTTGTTTTGTGCCTTATGCTCAAAGTTACACATTGGTACACAATGAAAGCAGAGACATAATCTGACCTTAATCATTACTCTATCCCATTCTGCCCAACAATCAACTCCTCAGTCAAAGAGTTCCAGGGAATGACAGGGCTAGTATTCACCCATCCGTATCTACATTGTTATGAAACTACTAAATTGTTAATTTGTGATTAGTTTTTTTTTTTTTTTTTTTTTTTTTAAAGAGAGAGGGACAGTGAGAGAGACAGAGAAAGAGAGAAACAACTTTATTGAGTTTTTCACATGGCCTTTGTTGCTCCAACACTTTGTTGTGTACGTGGTGCTGGGGTTTGAACCCGGGTCCTCGCGCTTGCCATGCAAGCACCGAAACCGCTGAGCCACCGCTCCAGCCCCTGTGATTAGTTTTTAAAACTTGATTTAAAATTATTTTGTGTGCATTTAGTAGTTACTCTGTATATAGCCAATGAATGAGTTGCAGAGGGAGACAGAGAGACATGAACAAAACCTAGTCATTCCCCCTCAGTAAAGGAGCTGATCACCCAGCAAGGAATTGCAAACTTGAAAACAGTTATCTTAGAAAATCTGAATGTGTAAAGGGTCTAATAAGCACAAACTAGGTGTGATGTGAGTAAAGAAGAGATTTTTTCTGACTGGGTTCAGGGTGGGAAGGAGTTGTAACAGCCTATGGAGTGGGTGGTGGTGGAACAGGACCCTGAAGGGTGGGAAGAGCCTCCTATCAGAGTGAGCTGCAGGGGGGAAACATGAGGGCAAGCATTTACTAAGTGCAAATAATCTTATCTGGTCAAGTGTAAGTTTAAATAATGTGTTTAATACGTTTATTAAGTTAGTTGTATATAAAATAAAGTATAAAATAAATATTCTTTAAAACCAACAAAAACAACAGAAATCTTTGCATAGAATGGTAACTTATAGTGGTCTAAAAAATTAAAACATCTTTGTCCCCAACCAAGCAAAGGAAGTCTATTATCTTTTTTTTTTTGTATTCATGGCTTTTAGCACCTGATACTGGTTAAGTAAAATTTTCCCAATAATTACCAAAATGAATTCAACTGGGTGAAAAATGAATTGCTCAAGAAGTTTCTTAAAATAAAAGTGCATCAATGGGGATGTTTTATTATTATTCTCTTAACAATGTATTTTTTTCCCAGAGAAATGACTTAATATGAGGCCTAAGTTTTATCACCAGCTGAGACTTTGTAATTGCTTTTTACTCTTTCATTCTGTTTCTAACAATGGTGGCTGGATGGGTATAAATTACTGTTCAGATATACCTGTATCCTCAGTCCACAGCAGTGAAACATGTATGCCAATCTGCAATGCTATGATGGTTAGAGAGCATTGGTAATGATCTTTGTTAGGATAAACTTTCTAAATAAAGATTTACAAGTAATTTGGGACTTGTGGAAGTCTGTGTACATAATTCAGTGTATGGCTTATTGCTGGCTCTGTGCTTCATCTTAATTTATGGGTCACAAATAACTAGTGCTTAGCGTGCATGGGTTTTATATTTTTATCTCACTTTGCATTCATAACAACTGTATGAGGTAGTTGATTTTATTATCTCTAATTCGTAGATGAGGAATCCAAGGCACAAAGAGGTCTAATAACATCACCAAGATCCCGTAAATAATAAATTGTGGCTGGAATTCAAATCCCAGCTCTTGACTTGAGAGCTCCGTGTTGCTAACCACCCATTCTCACCTCCCTGCACTAAAACTAACGCCTTGGCCAGTGTTAAGACTTTATGGAAAATCCAGTCAAATTGCCAGTTCTTCGAATCTAGAGAGATTTTTTCCACCTACAAGTAGTTCAGTCCTGAGGATTTTCAGACAGTCTGCTTTTTTAGCATCTGATTTCTGCTTTCAGCAGAGTGTAAACCATCTCCCTGCTTCTGAGCTGTTCTCTCCCTCCTCACTCTCACTGTACTCCCTTGATATGAATAAGTACTGAGGGGGCAATATTGTTTGTGGGAGCCCTCTCTAGTTCTAGACATAGCCAGAGCAGCTCACAGACAGGAATGAAATTTCTCAGGCTCCTGAACCGCAGACCACAGCTACCGAGGACCCTGTGCCTAAGATCATGTGGCATTCCTGGAGGCCCTGATTCACTGTCCTTTGCTGCATAAAATATCTCATTCTTGAATTAAAGGGAGTCCAAAATGTAGTAGCAAGAGCAAGGAAAGCACTGAAATCATGCAAGATACATTAAAGGTGCTTGGAAATGCATTGATGCAAAGAAGTATTTGTTGTGTGTACAAGTTTGCTTTTGTGTTATTAGTGACCCTGGGACAGGGGTGGGAGTGCTGGTAACAGCAGCTCACTTTTCTTTAATCAGTGAAGGATTTGTGAGAGAACAGTGGTTTCAAGAGATCTTTGAAGTATTTCCAACAAAGTGCTAATTGTGGTTGTGGTTTTCCTTTTTCTTTTTCCTGTTTTTTTTTTTTTCTTTTTTGTTAATGGATAGACTTAGCCTACCAGGTGCTACAGAGTCAGATGCATTCAGTGGGTGCCCTAATGTGTCTCTATGCATGAAACATGGCAAATAAAACCACACCAATTGCTTTGTACACTTGGAAAGTTAAGGAAAAATTTTCCTACAAGGTTATTTATCATCTAAACTTTACTTTTGTTCGAACAGACAGTTTGTGTTCCTAAGAGCTTTGTTATACTTGTCCTGGTTATAAGCATTCTTGGTTTTTGTTCTAACCTTTGGTCTAAAAATGAACAAATTCTACTATTTAATCATGTATTTTACTTTTTGTTTATGTTGATCTTTTGCCTCTTGATGTTTATTTTCAGGATACCTTGAGGATAGTTTTGTAAAATCTGGAGTCTTCAATGTATCAGAACTTGTGAGGGTATCCAGAAGTAAGTAAATTATTTTCTTGTTACTCAAGTGTACAATATGATGTAAAATATTTTATATTTTAAACCTTAAGTACAGTATGAAAAGTAGTACATATTAGGAGAATTTGAGTTTTAAAATCTCAAATCTTTTGTTGAAATCATGAAGTAAATATATTATAATGCTAAAATTTCTAAAATATTTTTATTCAAATCATTGAAACTACATTGTGCAAAATTAATTTTAGGTGGTTGTTATTGCCGTGTTATTGGTATTCATTCAGTTCAGTTCTCTCTGTGACCATAGATGGGCATTTATATCAAAGGAAGTGTGATTAATTAAATGTACTCTGTGTTGTTATGATAACCCACACGAGTTTCCTGTAGATAAGTGCTTTTTCATTTTGCTAACATTTTGGTGGGGGTTGGAGATGTACAGGATATACACGCTAACATGCAAAGTGTAAAGGGATGCAGAAATTAACTTTGCAGATTGTAGTTGGATATAGATAGAAATCATTGTTATCCAAAACAATGTCCAATTGTTTTAACTGACCACCTCACCTGGACTCCATTCTTGGCAGGCTGGATCGTATTTTTTCCAGGGTAAACTCACCTGGCTGGCTACCTAAGCAAGGGAGATGTTTCCTTGATTAACTCTTTGGTGTATCATTAATGTGTGCAAATGTGCCTAAGATGCAGATCTTAATGCACTGATTATGTGAACAGGGATAACTCCTTTCTTCTCACTCCCTTCCCTGATTTGGCTTGTTCATGTAACTTTGAATGGTGTGTGTGTATGTGTGTGTGTGTGTGTGTGTGTGTGTGTTTTCTTTTTTTAACTTGATGTTTTGCTAGACGGTGTCATAGTTTGGGATGATGTTATTGAGAGGAAGAGGTGGTACTCTAATCCCTGTGTTTCTCATTTGGGTCAAAATCAGAGATCATGAACAAGAATTATAATGATTCAAAAAGAACAGAGAGAGGCAGTTACTAAGGGTCAAAGAAAGCAGTGCTTTGGAGTCATGTTCAGTGAAGGGATTTCCAACCTAGGCAAAGACCATGTCTTTTGAACTATAGTTTCTCAAATAGCTCAGACTTCTAAAGTGGCAAAACAAACAGCATGTTCATCAGAGAGTGATTTAGATCATTCAAAGCCTTACAGCTTATCTTCTGAGTCATAATTCAGGAGTAGACACATGTATGACCAAAAGACTGCTATCATGGGTACATCTATCTGGGGACAGTGTAGGACATGAAAATTGAATATCTGGACAAGAGAATTCTGACGATCTACTACATTGCCCAAGGCCATAAGCCTTGTATGTCTTTCCAGATTAATACATGATATCCAAAGACCTCTGACATTTCTAATTTTTAGTTAAATCTTAGCTTTTAATTTTTAATTTTCATTTGGAAAGGAGTATGCCTGGCTTGCTCACTAGCACACTCCTCCATCATGAAAGGAAGGAAACATTTGTTTGCAGGTTGTTGTGTATTTTCCTACTTCTGTTCAGCAGAAAGGCTGTGCCACAATAGTTATGAGGAGTGTAAAGTTATTTGCCTCAATTTGTACTTCTCTAAGTTTCATGATGTATTTGCATCCTTTTTATGAGGGCAGTAGAATCATCTGTCAGAAAATATTTATTTAATAGGCAACATCATGCTAAGTTCTGTCAAAGGAAAACCAGTCTGGAACTTTCAAGAGCCCAGTGAGATTTTGAAAAATCTGAATTTCAAACATCAAACAATAGTTTAAAAGTACCTTTCTATAATAACAGTTCAGAAACAAGGTGAATTTAACGTACTTCATTTATCCATTCTTAATTCATACTGTCATTTCTTAGAGGTTTTTAGATTATTTGTTATAATAAACATAACTGATTTGTAATTAGTGCATTAATTATCCATATTCATTTCTTAGCTAATTTATTCAGCAAACATTTATTTTCTCCTCCATATGTAAATAGGTGTCTCTGAAATGCTTGAGAAGTTATTCTCCTAAGTGCTTTAACATATTCACATTATAATCTTATTTACACAATTGAACTTCATTGTTTATGAAACAGGGGTTGCTAAGTCAACATAGACCTCAGCACAGCCCTCCTGCTGTATTTCACCGGTCTGACTTCTTGAGGGTTCACCGTGTGTTAATGGTTCTGTCCTCTAGGGTTTTACTATCATATGACCCACTAACGTGGATGTTGACTTTAGCTAATGAAGCTATTCAGTTTTGGGATAGTGATCTCTCTGTTAAATGATATTATCTCCATCTTAAAAGTTGATTTAGGATCAGCTTTTGGAGTGAGGAGAACAATAAGAGAGATTAAGAGTTGGCCTCCAACCTTTAGAATCTGAGGTTCTTTGGTGCTTCATTTCTAAGAGGATATTGGCAACCTCTTAAACATGATTTGCAGCTTTCAGCTCTCCAGCAGCTCTCTGGGAGAAGTCCCACTGCCTGTCTCTGCATCTGCTGTGAATGCTTCCAGAGCTTTTCAACAGGAAGATCTAACTGAGACATGCTCTCCTCGTTGCTGAATTGTGTGTGCTGTCTTAGTATTTTAGCCATATTTATTATTAATCTACTTTTCTTTCTATAACCTACTATTTACTCTCAGAATGCATACTAAATTTTTAAGTGTCCATGTGTAAAAATTATTTTTGTTGCCGTCTTGATACTGTGGCATGATCCTTCTGGAACAAAATTTAGAAAAAATAATTGAATATTTTAAAAAATCATCATTTTAATATAAATTACACCCCGTATTTTTATGGCTAAGCAAACTGTGTTGACTCTTGAGCCCTGTGTATCCAATATAAATTGCAATATTTTGTCCGAATATTATATCATCTTAATAAATGTATACAAATAGTTTTCAAAAGCTACAGCCTGTATGCTTCCTGTTGGTAACTCAGGCATTGGATTTCATCCATAACTATTGTAGGAAACCGAAGATTGCTCACATTCTCTCAGCCCCTCAAATGCTTGCTTCTAACACATACCCTGTTTCTACCATCACATACAGCCTGATTCTAATAATGACTTTTAGAGCATGTGGTTACTGTGGGATTTATTACCTCACATTTTTTTTTAACCTCTGGTGTACCTCAAGCCACAATAAACATAGCTACATCTTAGCTGCTTGAATAATTCAAGCCATCAGGCACAATTACACATTGAACATAAATATTTTCTGTGTGAATGGAGGTTAAACTATATTATATAAAATGAGCAATCTGACAGAAGGCAGATGCTCCAGAAATTTGGAGCTAAGACTCATTTGTGTATACGTTGACTTAATTTTTAGTAGAGATGTTCATTACATTCCATGATTACTTTCTTCAGTAAAGTGTGTGCCTCCTAATCATACTCTCTTAAAAATAGCTTAAGTTAAGCATGGCCTGCTAGTATTAAAACATAATTTGACTCATAGAAAATACATTTAGAATGTTTGTTGAAAATTCTGGTTAAGAAAGATTTCTTTAGAGTCTGTCATCCTTTTGGAACTTTTTATTTGACTACAGGTTGTTAGAAGGGGAGATTCAGTAGATCACATGTTCTTGGAGTGAATTTCAAGGGCTCTAGAATTTGTTAACAACCCTTAGGAAACTCTCAGTTTCTGAGGGCCTGCAGGTAAAGAAATATACCATAGCCATCAGCGCTAACCTTTGACACCAGTCTGTCTGGTCTCCACTTGGTAGATGATCCCCATCTCTGACTTGTCTTCCACAGTAACCTTTTGTTTGGAGACATCCTCCTTCAATAGTTTCCTTGCTCATTCTCCAAAGTCCAGTGCCAGATACAGCTTTTCCACAGACTTGTTGGGCCATTGAAACCTGTATTGGATCCTTTTTCCCTGGAAATCTTACAGCATTTGTTGATCATATTATTCACTTGGGCAATCCCACTGTGATCTACATCATCCTGATATTTATATGTTTTGCATAAGTGCTTTGTTTACCCAACTTGTTGCCCATTATGGTTATTAAGGATATTTGAGATTATTTGGTATCCATTTGAAATACTTGACAGGAATGGACACAGTCAACAACTTTTGAATGAATAAACTTTCAGCAAATAGATTTATTTCGCTTCACTTACTTTTAGGGCATTTTCAAACTGTTCCATTTTTAAAAATTTTTAACTATGCTACTCCACCAGGGAGGAAATTCGGGGAAAAAAGCAAAGAAGGAAAGGAAAGGAACTTGTGTTTGCTGAGGACCTATTATGCACAATTGTAGGCTTTTATCACTACTTACCTCATTTTCTTCTCAAAATAATCATGTGTGATAGGTTATTATTATTCTTCCATTCTATAGTTTAGGAAGCTAAAGCACATAGCTTCTAAGCTCATAAGTGGCAGAGGAGGTTTGAACTGAAAGGCTATCAATCTCCCAAGTTTCTTCATTTTAACACAACTCTGCCTCTCAGATTTATTCATGATGTCTAAAAATACATTTTAAAAACTTGAACAGATGTACTACATTGTGGAGAAAACAATGCTTCTATATAAAAATCTTAGTTCATAACGTATTTGCAAATTCAAACAGATTTCTTCGTTTGCAAACTACTCTCATAATGTAAAGCTCCGTGAGTGTGTTCTAAATGATTTATGAAGTGATGGTATAAACTTTTTAAAGTAAACAATGCATAACTGTTGAGTAAAGCCACCCTTAGCATTTATATACGAAAGCTGAATATTTATTTCGGCAAAACTTGGTTTTTATTTCATATTTATAAATTTCATTTATACATGTATCTGCCCTAATAATTATTTATATCAATTAATTATAGATATCATGATCTCTAATTCATTCTGATGTTAATTTTATAGAATAATAATCATGGGCATGTGTGGAACTGCTTTGTATTTAATAGTGGTTCCAATGGTTCAGTGTAGTGCAAAGCACCTTGTTTGATGCTTTAGGAATCAAATGTTCTGTTCCCCCAAGGTGTTTATAAATCAGTAAGGAGACAGATGAAGGGACAACTAATGTGGAGAGGTGAGGGAAAATGATTGCCAAGTGGCATTTGGGGAAGTGGTAGCAACTAATGATTATGGTTTGAATGCCCCGCAAGTCCAAACTTGGTATGAGGAGGACGTTTTCAAGTCCTATCAACAGTTAAGTGGGTATTAGAGCCTGGAGGTAAAGAGCGTTCCCTCATCCTTGCACAGAGGCATGGAAAATATTAGATTTCATATCTTCATAGAGACAAGATGCATGAATTTCAGTCCCAACATTTCTTCTGCTTTTCTCATCAGCACCCATAACCCAGGGAACTGGAGTCAACTTCCCAATTGGAGAAATCCCGAGCCAACCATACTATCATGACATGAACTCGGGGGTTAATCTTCAGAGGTCGCTGTCTTCTCCACCAAGCAGGTAATGGAAAGGGGAATTGCTCATGCTGTGTCCTGTGTGTGGGTAGGTGGGAAGGTAGATCCACAGCTAGACAGTGAGGTGGGTCAATAGATAAAGGAAATAAAGGATTTTGCCGATGGTATGCAGATGTTTAATCTTTCCTGGTATAATTTATTTTGATATTTGAAAATTAAATGTAAGTGTTCAAAGAATTTTTAGAAATCTTTGAGGGGACAAAGAAACTATGAAAATGTATTAAAGATTTTTATCCCTTTGTATGAATATTATAGTTCTACGAGGTGACTCATTCTTTTGACAACTTTAAAATTAATGTTACTGTGGCAGTGATCCCTAGTCTATAACTCTTCCATAGTGTATTGAGACCTGAGATAATGAAACATGAAAAACAAAATATATTATTACCTAATCTTAAAATTAAAGGCCTAATTCTATGCCACAATTTTCGACAAGTTGATGTTCTTTAACTAAGTTGGTTAACTTAGGCACCAGTGAAAGTATTACCTACTTTGAGATTTGGCTTAACTAGTTTTTGTTGGTGTGGATGAAGAGTGGTTTCTTTGCTTTTTAGATTCTCTCTTAATGTTCTGATTTTCTCTCTTGACTTTCTTATTGTAACTCTCAGTCAAGGTGAATAAATGTTATAGATGTGTTGTTTTCCTTTTTTTTGAGTTAAATCTTTCACATGCAACAATTCATTCTCTAGAGCATTAAATATATCTGCAATCAGGTATAAGAACATATATGAATTGCAGAGCAAAATAATATTTTATTATTTTTAGCAATAAAAGAATATCTGTGAAAGTGTTTTACTAGATTATTCTCAGTAATGAAAGTTAATTGCATTTGAATTAGTTGTGGGTTTACACATATTTGTATGTTTGTAAACTAAGGTGAGTTTTATATAAGTTATAGTCAAATGTGTTTTAGTATAGTTAGAATCTAAATCAAGATAATCTGGTTTATTATCTCTAAAATTATCACTGACATGTTGAGGCCTTAAAAGTACTTTAGTTTTTCTAAACTTAAAATGTGAGTAGCAACTTTCATTCTGTTGCTCTATTCATATGTTATCAGTACGGATCTTTCATGGCTGCTCAGTATTAGATTCTATGTCCTTCAGAATAAACAAGGTTCGAAAATATGAAAATATCTCTCTCCTACTTCTGTGTGAAAATAATTTCTCCCCGATTTTAAGTTTTCATACTTCTGCTGACTCACAGATGGAAGAATTAGATTCAAAGGAGAGTTTAAAAATATAAGTTATATGGGGCTCAGCGGTTACCGCGCTTGCCCGACATGCTTGAGTACACGGGTTCAAACCCCCGCACTCATGTACACAACTAAGTAGCAGAGCAACGGAACCCATGGGAAAAACTCAATAAAAATTGATTCTGTCTGTTTCTCTCTCTCTCTCACTGTCATTCTCTCTTAAAATTTTTTTTAAAAATGTAAGTTATAACTCTAGATACCTTAAGAAGAAACTAACGAAAGTATTCTCTTGCTATGATTTAGCATGCATAGAAATTGCCATCTTTCATCATGTTAATACTCTGGGAGCTGTGAGTCAAATATTAATCACAAGTGTATCTACAAATAGACCCAGACACACAAGCTTCAAAGGCTTGGGAACACAGTGTGGTGGGAGGAGTGTGGTTTTGGATGTCAGAGGTCCTTCTTTTGTGTCTGACTATTCCTGTTAACTTGCCCCAGAAATTCACTGAATTTCTCCAAATTTGTCTTCTTTGTTAAAAAAAAAAGGGGGGATTGGCTTATCTGTAGGATTTCTTAAGTCATTGGCAATTCTGAAATCCTATGACATTACATTTATTATCACTGCATAAAGTTAATTCAGAAGGTATATTTTTTAGTTTTGTATTTGTACAGGCACAAAAAAGAAAATTTTTAATTAAAGAAGAATATTCATTTTCATAGTCACAGTTAACTGTTAATTAGGGTATTTATTGGTGGGAGTATATGAAAGCAGTATATCAAGCTCTGTAGCCCATATTATAATTAGTTTTAAAAATTTTGCTCTAGATACACACTTTGGTTAATAATTAAGATGAATCATTTTTTTTTTTAAATTAGGATGTATCATTCTAAAAGTTTGCCATTTGGTTTGACTTTGGCAATACTTTTTTTCATGGTTATTCTGAAGAATAAAGGACCAATGTCCTAATATTTTTAGGAAAAGGTAAAAAAGAATATGTGAAACAGTATATAATCAGTAAAGTACTATAAAATTTATTATTAATTATAGGGTTAAGGCTAGTAATTAATATTTAATAAGTATCTTATAAATGCTGGCCACTTAACTAAGAGCTTTACAGTTAATAACTCAATCTTCTCAATCATCCCCCTTTGAACTAAGTTTCATTATTTCCATTCTACAGATGATTAAACTGAGTTTAGAAAGGTTAAGGAGCTTACTATTAAGAACTAATAAATGGTCAAGTCAACACTTGAGACTTCTGAAGTTCCATTACCTTACCTCTGAATTAATATGAATTACATTGTCTATGGCAAATGCTATACAAATAAACATTATTAATATTGATAATTATAATAAGCATCAAGTATAAATTTAATAACATGATTTTAATATTAGCAGACCAGCCACTTTAAGCATTCACTTTTTATGACTGAAATTTCTCTGGAAAAAACAATTTAAAAGTTAAACCTAATGAACCCCTCATTAGGCAGGTATATGCATAAGATAATGAAGCAAGTAGCATATACAACCAGAAATATTTTCTCTTCATGTCTTGAATACTCACCATTCTTTCAAAATGACTTATTACTTTGTGCTTATGGTAATCTCCAGAGTAAGAATCTTCTTAAGTCATTTATTTTTAAATGCTGTACATCTTCCCAGAAATCCAATTAATGTAACTATTATTATATTTTAACAGCAAAAGACCCAAAACTATATCCATAGATGAGAATATGGAACCAAGTCCTACAGGAGACTTTTACCCCTCTCCAAATTCACCAGCTGCTGGGAGTCGAACATGGCATGAAAGAGATCAAGGTGAGTAATGAGGACATGCCTCCAGGGACCTCAGAATAGAATGTTGGCCCATTTTGTAAGTTTCATTTAGTAAACATTACATCAGTAAACCTATATGGATTATATTTCTTCATAAAATGACTTCAGTCAAATTATTTATTATACTAGCCAAATGTTATCAAAGTTGCAAAAATCCCATTTTTTTCCCTGCTTTATTAGACCTTTTTTTCCAGATAAAGTGATCTTTTAGAACTCATAAGTAATGTATGTGACTGATTATGTCTGTCTACATTAGTTGGTTGGATTGGGATAGGACCTCACGTTCTGATTCCATTAGATAAAAATGCCCTTTTCTGTGGGGCATTTCAGGGAGAAGCCAAATTTTAAGCCCTTTGTAGGTGTCAAGTACTGAAGGTTCTCATTTAAAGGAAGCCACAATTCATTGTGGAAATAAATAGAGCATAAATAATAAGTAAAAGTATAAGGTAAGAAACTTTGTTACTGAGTTCAAGTAGTCATACTTTCTAGATAAAACTATACCCAGTGCTAGGCAGCTTTAAGGAGAAATATAATTTTAAGTAATAGTTGTTGTTTAGCTTTTTGGGGTTAGACTTAGCTATTTTCCCTTCTAAAAGTCTGTTGGATTGGATATATTTTATCATACATACCAACCCTTTCCCCATAATTAGAGGGAGGTTATTAAGCATGGAAACAAATTAGCTAACTACAGTTTTTGTTGGTCTTCATAGACGTATGCAAATAAGATTTCATATTGGCACTATACAATGTATTTGAAAAATACATTTAAATAAAAGTAAAAGAAAGGAGCTTTTATAATGGCTTTCAGCCCAAGATTTGGGCATGTATATATATGGGGTTTAGAGAGCTGTATGTTGAATAATCTTAGCAGGAAGATAATTCTGGAGCTTGATACTTAAGGCTAAAATCAATTCCTATGTCAGCTTTCTTGCTGCTCAGAATTTTTATGTTAAGCAACACAATATTTAAAACATAGTGGAAACCTCCTTGGAGTGGACTTTGAGTCTGTTGGGTCTTTAGTGTGTTGAGATTTAAGTGAGCTGACAGAGCATAGTTATGGGGGACAGACAAACAGCACAGCCAGCTGCTGAGAAGGTGAAGTAAGTTGTAGCATGGTGATGTGCACCATGTCACTGGACACTGCACATGGAAGGAAATGATGGGAGACGACAGGGATGGTCTTATGGAAGGATTTGAAAATCAACTGGACTGTTTTGGCTTTGAGAACCTCTTTCTTGAGCCAATAGACAAAAATCATTTTTATAAACATAAATAGCCTTCTATCTCACCCCTGCTTTGGATCCTTTAGTAACATCCTGCAACTCTTCTACTCTCGGGAAAGATCAGAATTCTCTCATTTGACTGACAGGGCCTGGCCTCAGGCTGCAGCTGCAGCTCAGCAGGTGCCACTATGCTTTTTCTTCCTGTTTGCACCTGAGCCACTGCTTCGTTTAGATTTGGGAAGGTAATACCCAGGACCTTTTTATAAGTCATGTCCTCTGGAATGCTCTTCTCCTGACTCTTCATCTAGTAAATTCTTTTCCATCCTTCAGGGCTGAACTTATATTGAGGAATTTCAGCCTTAACCAAGACTTCCTGTTTTGTCTCCTGGCATACAATATCTTTCCTTTGTTGTTCATATAATGTGTAATTCCATACTTATTTATGGGGTTGTTTAAATCTATCTACATTGTGAGGGCAGTGGTATCTGACTCAACACTTGGTGCATAGTAGGAGCGCAATGAATACTTGTTGGATGAATGAACCAGTGGTAGAATAGAAAATCAGTCTCATTAGTGAAGTCAGGGAATAATAGAGACTTTTACCTGAGTTGCAGAAGTGTGAGTAAAAACAAAAATCAATCCTTTCTATTTTATTGCTTGTTTTACTGACATTGTCAGTTTATTCTAAACAAAGCTATATTTTCCTTGTCAAAAACTTGTTCTGGAAAAGGTTCTGATGGTAATAATGATAACATTGTGAATGTGTGAGAATGGATGTGTTGTTCAGTAGTGTAGGTGTTTTTATTATAGAGTGTGTCACTTTGTAAGAATTGATTCCTCTTTCAGTCTATTCAATAAAGTCAATCGCAAATCATATTATAAAACATTTTTGAAAAGTAGAAGGGAAACTGTCATTCTTGCTCTTTGTAAAATCATTGCATTGTCTTGGTGATTTTCCATTGTCAAGATGACTAGAATTACTGGAGAAATCTGTAAAGGCATTTTCTATTAAGAGTAAGGAAGAATGTTCCATTCTCAAGTGTGCTTAAAAAAAACCTCTGTCACTGTAATTCTGAAGACCCTGAAGACTTTGTAATGTGCACAATAAGCCATTGTGGGTAGAAGACTTCAACTACAAAGAAAAAATGAGGGCAGTACAGTACTATCTTTATAAACTTGCTAAGCCCAGTGCAGTCCTTTTCTTCTTAGAAAATTGCCTTTTTAAAATTCACAAAATAAAATGCCCCATAGTTGTTCTTGTCCATCTTCAAATGTTCCTTAGACATACTTGTCTGTCAGGAAGGGAATTATGTAAAGCACAGACTGAGTACCACTCTGACACTGGCAGTGGCTTTAACTTGTCTTCTATTTCTTTCTCCCAAAAAAGCCCAGTACAGATTGTTACTCAGTAACTACTTACTGGTTGATTATAATGTGCTTGTTTTATAATTAGCAGAAACACTTAAAAATGTATTATTGTTTCCTGGCTATGTGCTTTATTCTGTTAGTGTTAACTTTGCACTGAAATCTATTATTGTCATAACTCTTGGCAAACCTGATTTTTGAAATATGAGAATAAAAATAACAAAATTATGGACAATATATGGCATTTAATTTTCCCTTACAAACTGAAACAATAATATAAATCATTGAAGTTAATTCCAATTAGGCAAAAATAAAGGCTATAATGTGACTAAGTTACTATTCCTATTTTATTTTAAAAAGAAATTAGGCAAAGTATTGTTAGAAAAATCTGAATTCGTATAATGACATGTGATCATGTAATTTAGTGAAATGTTTTTAGGACATTGCAAGCATAATTAATCTTTGTCTTTTGAAAACAAAAAACATTACAATTGAGGTGAAATATAGAAGAATCAAGAGACTGGGATGTGGGCAAAGTGGAAAAATTCTGGTTTAAGAACCAGTGCATATCGTATTGTTGCATTATGTGCATTTATGATTGTATAATAGATCAATTCCTTAATAAAAATTTTAAAAATTACAATTCACTGATTATAAAATAATTATAATTCATAATTTTGCAAACAAAAGACAAATTTTTATAATTTAAAAATATTTAATACTTTATTTTAAAAGTATTTAATAGTACTACATGTTTGGTAGAGGAATATATAAGTTGCTTAAATTTCTTCTGATGAATAATGATAAAAATAAATTTGTTAGCATCTACATTATGTAGTATTTATATTTTTATTTAGTGTTTTTTTTTTTTTATACATAGAGAAGGAAAGGAAGAAGAAAATAGCTCAGGGCTGCCAGTAAAAAGTAAATGCTATATCCTTTTCTTAAGTTTTAAATTATTTTTCCTTGCTTAGTCTTCTATGAAACACCTGGTCTCAAACTTCTAAATACCTCTGTTTCTGATACATTCTTTTTCATTTCATTTTCTTTTCTTTCTTCTTTTTTTATCCTTTTTCATTTTTTGATGCTGAGAATTGAAGCTAGCCCATCACATGCTAAGCAAGTGCTCTACCACTGAGCTATATCCAGAGTCCCAAACATTAACATGAAATGTTTTCCATCATCATTTGAGATCTTAATGATTCAGTACATGGAATCAGGTTATTTCATCCATACACCATATACAGGTTGCAAGTTTATTTTTTATAATACTTACCCACAAAAATATTCCATTGAAATCTTGCCTACATTGAACTTTAAAAATTTTTTTTTCTTTTGTGTCTTTAAGGAGAGAGGGACAGAGAAAGAGAGAGAAAACGATAACCAGCTTTATTTAGTTTTTCATTTGGCTTTCGTTACTCTGAGACTTAATTGTGTATGTGGTGCTGGGGTTCAAACCCATGCCTTTCCCATGCCAGGCAAGCACTGAAACTGCCAAGCCACCATGTACATTGAACTTTTTGAGCCAATTCAGGAATTGATTCCTAGTTTATGTAGTTTTCTAGAAATCATTAGAACATTTCTCATAATTTTGGATAGAAGAGGAAAAGTTATATAAGTCATGGTTTTCCCTCTAATTCAAGTTACCTTTAGGGGACTCAGTCTGGCTGTATGCCAGTGCTCAGGTATTATTTACTTGAACATTCGAAAGTCATTTACCAAGTCACTGCCACTGCACTCTAATAGTCATTGATTCATCCAAGTCTGATTGTAACACTCATAAAACATTACTTAGTGGCACTTACAAAAACATGACATGGTAAATATATTTGTATTATATAGTGGATTTCCAAATGGAATGTGTAACAGCTTCTCAGTCTGATGAATATTAAAACAACTTATGATCTTAGATAAAATGTAAATTCAAAAGAGATTTTTCATGCAGTAAAATTTTATTAATATCTACACCTTTAGGATTTGAGATAATTTGGCTTAATTAACATTTTTCTGTTATATGCCAGGAATTTTTATAGGCATTGAGCACACAAATGTGACTAAATTAAGTTTTCAGCTCTTGACCTTTTGAACAGAAAAATAATTTCATGTGATTTTATGAAAAAAGGACTTCACAGAAAATGAGTAATATAAAGCAGATTGCAAGGGTCTTCATACTTTAAACATAACAATTTTAAGCACTGTGATACATAAATCTTTACACTATGCTAATAAATAGGCACCTTAGAAAAAACTGGTATTACTTGCTGTTTTGGTGTGTAACCATAGTCTTAAGAGTATTTGAAAAAAATTAAACTGACTCTAAAATATTAAAGCATTGAGTTCTGGTTGCTGTAGGTACCAGAAAATAAAAATGCCAATATAAAAAAAATTATAGTTCTGTTATCTAACTAAGTCCTCTTGGCAAGTTTTCTGAAGTTTTAATATATTTGCAAATCCTGGAGAATGTAAACATTCTCATTAGTAATATGGTCTTTTTTTTTTTTTTAAAGCGAGAGGGACAGAGAGAGAGAGAGAGAGAGAGGAGACAGAGACAGAGACAGAGAGAAAGACAGAATCAGCCCCATTTAGTTTTTCATGTGGCTTTTGTTGCTCAGAAATTGCTGCGTACGTGGTCCTGGGGTCTGAACCTGTGTACTAGCGCATGCCAGGCAAGCACTGCAACTGCTGAGCTCCAGCCCCAGTAATATAGTCTTAAATGTTGCACTAAATTTTAATTTGCATTTCATAGAGTTTTATAAGGTAATGTTAGATGTCAGATAAGTTAAGGCAAAGGGCTCAAGGGAACCCTGGTTGCTAGAGAATGATAATGTCAATTTCTTATAATGAGCTCAGTCAAAAAATAATAGTAAGTAAGGGTGTGGTAGTATACTGATACACTAGCAGACACCAGCATCATTTAATGTGAGTTTAAGAAATGTTAATAGGTAAGCTAGATAGAAGAGTGGTCAACTAAGTTTGAAAAAAAATTCTATTTTAGTATGATTTAAGCTTTTTTCATTCATGAATGAAAATGTTGAATATTTAACATATTACTGTGTGCTGTGATCATTAAAGAGTGGCTGCTAACTGAACAAGCATGCATGTTTGTTAAGTTTGTTACTTCAGAGCCTTTTATTTCCATTGAAGGCTCCACAGGGAACATGAGGTTCAAACTTTGGGAAACAGTGCTGAAGCCCGAACTCCCATCTGACAAATGATAACCTCCAGGCTCCTCTTGAGCTGTGCAAGCAGAGTGCATAAGGGGCTTTCCAGGAGGTGCAGTACTGCTGCTGGGAGCCTTTAGCTTCCATGTAGTCCTGGAGAATGGCAGGGCAGATAGCCCAGTAACCCTACTGGAAGGACTTTTTAAACTACCTGTGGGGTGCAGATCAAACACCAATTCCTTACATTCATACAGTTTTGTATCACAGGATTAAGTAGCAAATATTCAAACATCAAATTTTTGAGCAAAAGAAAAAACAGATGCAAGTTCCTTTGGGGGATAAATAAGAATAAGAGCGGTTTGAGTTTAATGTATAAGCACAGTTTCTAAGGTTCTTTGTTGAGTTTCTTATGAGAATCATCAGAAGCCGAGAACTACAGGTGAATCTCCATGTACCGCATGACATTCTGGGATACCACCACTAGGGTATATGTTATTCTCTTCAGCTACCCTGCTGAAATTGGGGGGGGGGGGAGGAATCACAGGAGCATCTTTGAAACAGAAGGAAAACATTAAATTGTTGGTAAAGGCTTTCATCAGACTCTCTTATGTTGTGTGCTAATCAACAGATATCTGTCCTCACTTATGTGATCTGATCAAGAATAGCTTTCTGGGTGGGATGAACTTGTGTATGTGTTTGAAAGGTTGATACTGATTAATATGGAAAAGTTGTACTCATAATTCTGTGCTCTGGAGCCTTAATAATTTAAAAATAAAGCATTTTGTAGAAAAACCACAATAGCTAATTAGTTTGAAATAATAATAACTTCCTATTTATTACTGGGTCTCTGGATTGATGAATACAGATCAAAATAGGAATGTGGGAAACCCTTGGGAGACTTTCACAGTGTGCCATGCAAAATTTCATGCCAGAATAAAGGTTTTATTTCAAATCCTTTCACACAATGATTTCATGTGGAAGCTTATTTTAGAGTACTTTGGACAGCAAGTATGTTTTTAGTTGTTATACTATCAATATCATATATTATAGTGATACATAATTCAGATAATTCAGGCTCTTTTTTTTTTTTTTAAGGAGGCAATCCAAGGATCAGAGAGGCTGCCTTGTCTAGTATCCCAGTAACTGCTTGTAGAACCTAGGTTTTCTATTTTAAAAAGCTGATGTTTTCTGTTATTTTTACAACCTACCTAGAGAAGCAGTAAATAAACTTATTTATGTGGGGAGAAGTGGACTAGCAAAATTTTACCACCACTTCATAATTCTTAGAAGATAGTTTTCCTTAAGAGCTTCATGGTAGATTCTCTTACACCTTGTAGAACTAGAATGGGAGAACTGAAGTGAATTTTTTAGTTTTCACGGTTCTGAAAGAAATGTCAAAATGAAATCTTGAGATGGTATATCTACATATACACACATACACACAGGTATATATACATATATATTTATACTATATTTACAATATGCTGCACTAATATTAAGAGGTTGATATATATATATATATATATATATATATATATATATATCATATTGTAACAGTCTTCAATTTAAAAATTTGCAACCGTGAGTGCTTTGGATGGATAAATGTGGAGAAGAGCCAATATAAATTGAATGACTGAGCACAATTTTTAAACGTTTTTGCTATGAGAAATGTGAAGTGCAGTAATACACTCACCCAGCTTTAACTGTTAACAGTATTTTGCCAATCTAGTTCATTTGTTATCTTCTAGTTTTAAAAAACTATTTAAAGTAAATCATGTGATTTGCTTATAATATTTCTAAGGGTTCCCACATTAATAAAGAAATTTTTTTGCATACTTACAATGCCATTATCAATTTAACAAATATAGTAATTCCTCACTATAACCCAATAAAAGTTTGAATTCCCCAGAATATCTTGAAGATATTGAATGAGGATTCAGGCAAGTACATGTAAATGAGGTGAAGAAGATCCTGTCGCTATGTATGGCTACCATTTATTGAACACTTATTGTCAGGTGCTGAGCTAAGTTTACAAATACTTTTGCTATTAAATCTTGTTTTAAATCCCATTTTATAGCTTATGAAACTGATTATTATCCATGTCGATAAGGCTTAGTGTTTTTCCTTGTGTGAAATAACAGTGTGAGATACTGAAGTTCCATCGTTTTATATTTTTAAATCAATTGCAATCAAGGAATTTGACAATCTTCAGTAATCCCTAATCGAAAAATCAGAAACTTTTTGAGCACTGACATGATACTACAAGTAGAAAATTCTACACCTGAACTCATGTTTAGGTTGCACATATATGCACACTAAAAATATTGTATGAAACTACCTTTAGGCTATGTGTTTAAGGTGTATTTGAAACATACACCTATTCCCAAAGGTAGCTTATTATGCATATGCAAGTATTCCAAACTTTAAAAAAAATCTGAAATCTAAAATACTTCTTCTCCCAGGTATTTTGGGCAAGGAATACCCATCCTGTCTTCAAGCTTTTCAGCTTTCATTAACATAGATCTTTTTGAAAATTCAGAAAGTATCTCTTTTCTTAAATTACTTTTCAAATGTTTATTTTAAATGTTCTCATTGAATAATACAATAACAGGACTGTTTATTTACTTGGAAGCACTGTATGTTTAGCCTTATACCTGAGGAATGCACATTTCTCACAAATACATGTCCCATCCTGCACCATTCTGTTACCACAAATGATTGATAGAGATTGAGTTATTATAACAGAACCTTGTTATGGGATCAGTGTCTCCTACTTTGAAAACAAATGACTCAGCCAGACGGCAACATTTATTTTCTCTAAATGACTAGGGATGTGCAATAGGAGACCATTATCCGGTGACAATATTCTATTTCATTGACATTATCTCGCAAATGTAATTGGTCCATTACTAAATAGAGGTTTTGTTACTGATCAATTTCATGTGATTTCTAAAACCATTAGGATAATAAATATGCCATCGTAGTAATTTCATTGACAGGATGTTCTTTTTTCCTTCATTTACATTTGTTGGAGGAAGTAAATGTAGATTTAGGGTGAGCTTAAACACTACAATTTATGCCAGTTTTCACTATTTTTCCATTAAGAGAAACAGAGTATTGTATAGCGTAATCATATTTGCATTGAACTGCTAATCTGACAACCTTAAAATTTCCATGAATTTTTTTCTACCTTGCTGAACTTCATCAAATCATAATTGTTCCCAAGCAATTAGCTTATTTCTTCAGTTTAGTGATTTTATTTGAAAATAAGTTCCAGGGCTGGAGTGGTGGCTAGCCGGTTACGGCGCTTGCCCAGCATTCGAATGTACATGGGTTCAAACCCCAGCACCCACGTACACAACTAAGTGTCAGAGCAATGAAAGCCATGTGAAAAACTCAATAAAAAAATTGATTCTCTCTCTCACTGTCCTTCTCTCTAAAAAAAAAAGAAAGAAAGAAAAGAAAAGAAGTTCCAGATCTTTTCTAGGACCTTCCTGTAAACCCACTAAAGTAACACATCATCAGTTAAATCAACCTTAACTGTTAGCAGTGTGGATAACCTCAGCCTCAGTACAACAGAAACCTTGAGATGTCTTGTAGCATAAATGTTTCTAAATGCATGGCTTTTTCCCAAATGTTCCCCTCTAAAAACTCATCTGTAATCTTGTTAAATTAGAACTCTTCCAGTATCTTTCTGACTTTTACAGTTAAGGTTATGGTATTGATTTTATTTTATAGTCCATGGCTCTCAGATGCTTAACACTAATAAGCCTCCATAGCTAAGATGTTTTCCCCAGAGGCAGGGTGAATAGCAGCGCTTTACCTATGCTGATGTTTAATAAGTGACTAAAATATACTCCAAATCCGGCGTAATTGTTTGGTGGTTTTTTCCCCTTTGAAATTACATTACTGACGTTACTCTAAACACTTTATCGTTGTCTGTCTGTTGAAACGAAATTGCTAAAGGATAACAGCATTTTGAAGTGTTTTTAAGAAGCAGTTTCATTTGTTCAATATGTGTTCTTTTAGCACTGTTCTTCATTATTCAAAGATTTTTTTTTAACTGTCTCAGAAAGGTGTTTTGAGCTTCAAAGAGGTTTGAGCTTTAACTTGGTGTTGGGTGTAGGTGTAGCCTGGAGACCTTTTTTATAGAAATGTGATAAAAAAGAGAGAGAGAGAGAGAGAGAGAGAGAGAGAGACTTGTAGTAACGTGCTACTCAACTGAGCTTGGGTTAAAACGTGTAGCAAGAGAGACTTCAGTCATCACAAAATGTTTCAAGTTGCTGAGTAATGCAGTAATATGTGCAAACGTAATCAAGATTAAATAACCCAGTGTCTAAAGTAAAAATCCATTTATTTAACACAAGAATAATATACATTCTCCTTTGAAAAAGCACTGATTTCATTTTAAAAAGGTTGAAAATTCTAATTGAAGATGACATCTTATCTCCTCTTAACGTAGCTTGCCATTTTTCATAAAGTTATTTTAGAGTGTGATAAATGTAACTATATATATATATATATGTATATATGTACTTTTTGAACATGGCAGCTAATTATTTTTTGAATCATCTGGCATCACCATCAAACTACTGTAGTGGGATTAAGTCCATATGTCTTGTCATAACAGTCAAAGCTTTTTGTTAACTTGGAGTGTGTGGGAAGGACTTAATTCACATTTGCCACACAATCACAAAATTTTGCATCTTAAAGAGTCCTTAGAAACAGATATTCAGATATTCTCTTTTCCTGACTCTATTTTCAATAAAACTTGGCTTTGTCTTTAGCCAGCTAAATTGCAAGTGTTACATTTTAGCATTTCTTTTTGCCTCTTTATAGGACAAGGTGCTTCCTTCCTGTAGTGCAATGTTGGACACATAACAAGATCCAGTATTGGAAATTATTTATAATATTCTGTAGAGCCACACTAGTTTTTTCCCCAAATATGTATTTTTATAATTCATTATGATAAGAGTCATTTGTGGGGAATTTGGAAAAAAATTGATATAAATAAGAAAAAGCTTAACTATATCACTATCACAGAGATAACTCCTATTAATATTTGACTTTATTAATGCCTATTAATATGTGGCCCTATTATATGCTAGTCTTATGGATTTTTCTCCCTGCATTTTCTTTGTACTCTATTTTGATTCATATAATTCTATACTAAATTAGGCTTATGATATATGCTATTTCATGAATTATGTTCTTTTTTCACTTATCATGGCATTCAATTTCTGCTTTATAATGACTGCATAATATGCCATGTTTAGGTATACTTTACAGTTTTAAAAATATGCTTTGCTTGTGGATTTTAAAAGTAGTTTCTGAGTTTTTCTATTATAAAGGTACAGTGAACACCATTGCACATTTGTGCCTGATCTGATTGGTTCATTTCTGTCTAGTCCTTTTCATCAAGTAGAAACGTGATGGAATTTTGTTAAAGGACTTGATACATTCCTACTGTAGAACTACTGAGTTAAATCTTATGTCTCTTGCTAAGGCTTTTGATAAATATTGGCATAGAATCCAGAAAGGTCTTATCAATTTAAATTCCCACCAGCTGTGCGTGAATGAATTAATTCCACAATCACATAAACAATACTTTAAAGATAGCACGTGGCTCTCTAAGCAGATTTGAATGAAGTATGTCCCCTGAACTGTGTTTATAGGACAGTCTCTATGGTCTTGTGACTCCATCCGTGCACCTCTTTCTTGTCATTTATATTTCATTTAAGTCATCAGGATCATGCCACAGCTTTTCTCTCCATGTGCCTGGCTAGCTCCATTATACTGTGAAAGAAATGGAGAAGTTGAATTAGTACCTAGGGAATAGTGCAGAGCTTTCAAATAAAGGCCTAGGCTACCTGGTTTCTCTCTTCTTTCTTCCTCCTCCAGGGTATACTCTCAACAGCAGCCCTTTACCTATAGGTGAAACTTGTTAAGCTAAGGACCATAGTCAATCTCCACAGGGAAACCAGTAGAAATATAAATACATCAAAACTTTGGGCTGGAATTTGAAGTAACAGGCAGGCAAAGCAAGAAAGACTCTGCCTCCACGTAGCCTTGATCATTGTAAGATTTCACATAATGCTTATACCAGTGTAAGTAAAAACCTATAACTTTCCCCTCTTCAGCATTTACAACACCAAGGCAAAAACCAGGAAAAGACTATGTTGTCTTTGAGCATTTCAGTGGCAGAGTATCTTTTCTGCCTTTTCCTTGTCTTCTGGGCACAGAGCCCAAACTGTTTCCTTGTCTCAAGATTGACTCTGGATTTGTGGCCCAAAGTAAAAGATCAGATTTCAGCTGCAAAACTCATCCTACACACTTGATTTGGTGACCTCTCATTTATTATCTCGTTTATTTTTAAATGACATTATTATTTTATGCAGATAGTTTGTCTTTTTTATGTTGTCTTCTGGTTTCTACCCAGCATTTTAATGGGATAGAGTGCCCCAGTTTAGCTAAAGCTCATTTCCACTTTAATACTGTGAGTCACATGGACAGTTTCAATGAAGCAAGGGATATGGTGACCATTTTTGCCTTCATCCAACAATGAATTTGGTCCCTGAAGAGATTCTTTTAAAACTAGAAGAGATTGCTTTAAAACTGTTCAGAGATTTTTTAAAACTGTAAAACTTTTAAAAACCTATAAAGTCTAAAAAACCAATAAAGTCTTAAAAAGTCTAAACTTAAAAACCTGAAAAGTCTAAAACCTATAAAAGTCCAAAATATAAAGCAATCTGGAAAACTATGATAAACAGCATAGTAAAACTTGTCGAGGTCATCTTGTCAAACTCCACTCATTCACTCTCTCTAAGCAAAATGTTCCCAAATATGTGCTTTCCTCCTCTGGTCCACATTATATTCTGGTCTCTATCATACCAGAGGGTCAAAGTTAATAGACGTTTCCCAACCATTTCCATTGCACCTTGATTTTTCCTCTGGAAATTATAAAGCAGGATTGAGGGTGTGGGGACTGTGATCCTATCAAATGTTCTGCAGCTTGATAATGTGAAAAACAAAGATATTTTTAATAATGATAGCTTTTTAAGTTCTTAGCAATAACACATACCTTAAGGTTAAATACCAGGAAATAAATCAGCAAATGTTGACTTGCATATATCTTGTCTTTTTAAAGTTCTTTTTTTTTTTTAAGAGAGAGGAACAGTGGGTGAGAGAGTATCAATTTTATTTAGCTTTTCATGTGGCTTTCGTTGATCAGACACTTCATTGTGTATGTGGTACTGGGGTTTGAACTCGCATCCTTCTGTAAGCTAGGCAAATGCCAAAACCTCCAAGCTACCGCTCCAGCCCCTTAAAGTTGTTTTTAAGTATGGCATATAAATAGGAAAATGTAAACAAATTGGACTTTCAAAACATTTTGAGGCAATTTACTTTCTTTGTTAACTAGATAGATGTTTTTCTAAATTATAAGATTGGCGTGGAAGTTAATATTATTATTTTAATTTAGTGTTATGATATGCTAAAAATAATAGCTTCCAGAGAGACAAGAGTTTTTGTGTGCTCTTGCATAATTAATTTGAAAGTTATAAATCATAAAGTGTGTTATAAGGATGAAGAATAGGAATTATTTTAAAAAGAAAAATAATGTATTTTCTGTATAGGCTATAGAAATCTGATTTGTAACCTTAATCTATTCAAGCATATTGGAAAAGCTAACATATTGCTGCACTATATGTGAAAAAGGAGCAGGTGTCCCAGACAAGCAGGTGTTAAGGTGGCTGTTTGAGCTTGCCCTAGATCACTAGTTGACTTCACTGAAGTTCTACTAACAGGTGGCTAACTGATTGGAGTGCCATGTGACATTTATCCCGGGAGCGACTTAGATGACAGGCTGCTACAGACTGAGGAAGGGGTCTTTGCTTTGATGAAGAAATTGCCAAAACTCATGTCTCATTAGTGTTTCCTAAGGTTCTTTGGAAGTGAACAACAGTTTAATTAAGGGCTGACGTAAACACGTTTCTGCACACGTTCCCTGCAGCATTTTATCACATTAGAATTGATCAAAATTGTTGCCTTGGGCTGACTTGAACAGATATACATCTGGAGCGCCATTTGTGCAAGCTGCTGATGAGGGGAGTACATACGCTGTGTTTTACTGCAGCTTTCTCCTTTTGTAGATGAAATTACCTTGCTGGGATGCGTTGATCTGACTCTTTATTTGCTTAAGTCTTTATCTCTTTGAAGTGATGCTGTGACATGAATGACACATCAGGGTTTAGGATGTATATATGTTACGGTGCCAAAAAGAAAATCAGAGGATAGCTAGTAACAGTTGTGTGATAACCAGGTTTTACAAAATGCTTATTTAAAGATAAGCTTAAGTCTAGAGGAACCAACTTTTATCAGTAGCTTATATGAATTTTTCCTTGTTTGGTGATTCTTTATTCTGCATTTCACTGTACAGTTAATTTTGAAAGTTGTAGTTAATTGTACAGTTATAAATCTAAACACTGGCATAGACACTGAAGAATAGCACCATCAATGTGAATTTTTAAAAAAATATTAACTTCTCTAATCTTCTGCCTTTAAGAATCCTTTCTACAATTTACCATTATTGCAGTTGCATTTATTTAATGAACTTTCTTTTTAAAGAGAGAGGGACAGTGAGAGAGGGCAAGAGAGAATCAATTTTATTTAGTTTTTCATGTGGCTTTTGTTGCTCTGAGACTTTGTTTTATACTTGGTGCTGGAGTTTGAACCTGCGTCCTCATACATGCCGGACACTGCTCCAGCCCTTAATAAACTTTTATAATGAACTTTTATCTTTAATGTCTACCTTCTTTCCTGAACTGGAATCTTCACCAGGACAGGGTCCAAGTGGACTTGCTTAGCAACTCGACTCTTAACCTCCTCTCACTTTTTGGTCACTTAGTGGGTGATTTTGATTTCTCTTTTTGCTTTACATTACAGTACTTCTCATCTGGAAATTTTTATTCATGGAACGTGAATTTTTAAATACACTGGCTCTGGATGTTTTGTCTTCCTGTACCACTGGCTATTGATTCACTATGTAGCTTTTTCCAGGTGTGAGAGATTATAAAATATGCCATCTAGACCTGGGGCCTGCTTTACCTCTTCCACTTTTCTTTCAATACTAGATTTTATTTTTCATTTTCTTCTCAAGTAGCACTGTTATAGCATGTTTATTATAGCATTTTATTTAGACACAAGGTCATTAATGAAAGCTAGACCTCAAACTTTCCCCAGTGGGGTTACTTAAGGCAAAAATAAATTTGTTCTATGGATTAAATATTGTTCTGTAGACTGAAAAAGAGCAGAAAGATATAATTTGCTAACCTAAAGGAAGGTCACAGGCAAGGATGGGCAGAGAATTATAAGTACATTCCTCCTGCCCCACAGGGGACTATATGGCAAATTAGCTTAGCTAAAGTTTAAATAAAATGGATTGTGAGAGAGAAAGTTATATTAAAATGTGGCACCCTGGCAGATCTTAATATGAGAAAGATACTGCTTGAGGAATGTAATTCCAACTACTATTTTGATAGTGGGCCATGATAAGAAAGAACTGAAGGAGACTAGAAAGAAAATATTTGATCCAACCACGTGCAAGTGGAAAGGCCTTGTGAAACTTAAATGAACAGAAAAAAAAATCAAGTTTGGGGAAAGTTTTTCCATTCTGAAACCACTTTGCTTATAAATCGTTTCTTTCCAAATAGAATTTAAATCTCTTTCCTTTTCATCAGCCATCAGCAATTCCTACCTTCTTCCTACCAACAGAAATATCAGCTAATTCTTTTCTTACCGTCTTGCTTCTCTCTTCAACTTCCTTATCTTATGTATTATTCAACTTATGCATTATTATGTATGTATTATCATTCAACTTATTATATATTCATGCATTATTCACCTTTATTATTCAGCTTATTTTTACCTTAATCTTTTTATGTATTATTCTTCCTGCATGAGGGACAGTAGATGGTAAAAAGGATGGCATTTGTTTTTTTTCACAGAATGGTCACTGAAAATCATCTCTTCTATATATTTATTCCTTAAACATCTTTTTTCTGTAGCATATGAGTGCATTAAAAATAGAAATATCTTTTTTTTTAGATTGGAAGTCTATTAGATGCAGACATTCAAAACAAAATTAAAATCAAAATAATACTAGTTTGGTTCATGGTTAAAACGTGAAGACTGGTAACTGTACCCTTGCTTCCCCCACATAATTGATGTTTTATTCTCTCTTCAGTGCACAGCTGTTTTTCTCTTTGAGAGGGGATTCACTTTTTTGTCTCTCTAAGTACTTAACATAGTCCCTTTTATATGCTACATAGCAGTATTTCTTTATTGATTAATGGGGCCAGAATTAATTTCATTTAATGGGAAAACAAAAGCAATGAAACCCACTTTCTGGTTCCCCATTCTTTACCTGTTTCTAAAGCAGAGTCTTTTGGTTTGGCCAGTAGACCTTCCCATTCTTATTTTTACTGCTTTAAGTTACTTTGGCTGTTTACATCTTATATAGTGAATGCTATTCTATTTCTGCTGTGCTGGCCTCTGTATCTTCTGTGTGTTCTAAACATAAGGGTACTCTAATTGTCAGGTACATGCCTAAAGAGGACCAGAAAAATAAATAGACCCATAATAATTACCAAATAAAGCCAAGTGGATCATTTTGGTCAAGAAAAATTTTAAATTTTATAAATCAAAAATTACATAATTGCTTATATGCTTGAACTTCTATACAAGCATTCTTGATTTATGTGCCCTTTACACAAAGGGACTCACGTGAAGTTGGCTGGATTTAATGAATATTCTGACATAGTGGCAGTAGTTGGAATTGCCTTAATTCAGAAATGACATAACCAGAACGACACTTCTGCTTCCCAAGCTCTGATTACACTTAATTGCTTTAAAATTATGTATATTGTACTTTGTTATTTATACTAAGGAGCTTTTATTTGTTAGGCTTACTTTATTTCAAATTTATATTTAAACATAGGTAAGCATCAGAGTGTGCTTGCCTATAATACCAGCAACTCTGGAGCCTGAGGCAGGAGGATCACAAATTCAAGGCCAGACTCGGTAACTTAGCAAGGCCCTAAGTAACTTAGCAAGAACCTGTCTCAACTTAAAAATTTTTAAAAGGGCTGGGGATATATCCCAGTGGTTAAGCACCCCTGAGTTAAATCTCCAGTTCAAAAAAATAAATAAATAAAAGAGTGTCAATAATAGTGACCAGTTCTTTCCCTAAGAGTTAATTTCAAATTAAATATTCATAATATAAACTTATGATATCATCCCTACTGTAAGGAGTGAAATGGAGGTTCTTTAACCTCTGTCTACGTGTCTATCATCCAACTTCCAATAGGCAAAATCCATATTTAAAGAGATTTAAATACTATTTGGAAAGAAATAGAATCCAAAATCTCAGAGCTTTAAAGTAAAATTAAGTATTAGTTTGGATATTTTGAAAATAACTTAGTTGAAATGAACTTTGTCTAGTTTTTAAAACTGGGTTTAAATTATTTTTGTATTTGTAGTGTATTAATTGCTGTGGTTTCTTGAACCATTTCTTTTGTTTTTCTTTATGACAAAGATAATAGGGAAAGGGTTCTTCAATTCATCAAAGTCCAAATAAGTTAGCAACAGCCTGTTAGTAATAAATTGTAGCTTGCAGCTACAAGTACACCTGTCACATTTTTGTGGACTGTGACATCTACTGTCTTTAGGAGGGTAGCCATTCTAAGTGCCAGCATGACAAGAACACATCTCTAACTTTATTGCATGCCTTTCCTGAAATTTAGGTAATTTTTCAAATGGCAAAAACATGATTGATTATAACTAGTTTCTCATGTTGATAGCACTATGAGATTTTTTCTTATTAAAATTACTAATTGAAAATATTAATTGTATATATTTGTATGTGTGATACAGTTTTGATTTTTCTCTCCTAATATTTCTTTAAAAGCTATGCACAGAACTCTTTAGAGGTGAAATTATATGATATCTTGGATTTGCTTCAAAGTAATACAGGGGGCAGAAGTGTAGAATGGAGTAGAGATGAAACAAGATTGGCTCTGAATTAACAATTGCTGAAGTTGGATGATAGATACATGAGAATCCATTATCATCCTATGTACTTGTGCATATATTTAAAACTTTTATAATAAAAATAAATTTTGTAGTTCATATCAGTATTAGAGTAATTTTCTACAAATTTATAAACCTTTGTAAAAATCAACCTTACTCAAGATGTTAAATTCAGGGTCATCTCTCCTACTAACAAGAAGTTCTTGCTGAATTCCCTGCACCAGCTAAATGCATGGTGCAATTTCTTAGTCACCTGAGAGGATGACCTTCCACATCAGTTATTAATTTAATTGAGTTACTTCTGTTTATCAATTTCTTTAGCTCAGTCCCCGCTCTTATTTCAGTCTCTCATGATCTGTCTTTTTGTGGTGGTCTTAAATATTTAGAGAATGATTGAAGGAAGCCCTGAATATTTCTCCTATTACAGCACATTGTATGTATTTTGCAATTCAGTTTTATTTCTTCATATCCCCTCACTGGATTTTAAGCTTACAGAAGCTGAAAGTGAATCCAGTTCACTATTGTGTCCTCAGCAACTGATGCAGTGTCTGATATAAATTAGGCTTTCAATAAATATTTATGGAATACATGTATTAATAATATATCTTCTTTAATGGGCCTCCATGATTTCTGAGTCCATTGTGGATAATCCATCCTCCATGTAATTTCTGGAGGGATTGCTCTCAGCTGTAATTGTGATTGTATTTTGCCAATCCACAGCATTTCCCCCATCGGGGTAAGCACTCAGAAAGCACAGGAAGTACAGGAAACCCACAGCTCTTCATTGTGTGGTCCTGCCTTTTGCTTGCCTCCTTCATCGCTATACGTCCAGCTCCACAGACTGCTTGGATGACCTGCATATTTTGTGGGTCCCCTTTTCTGAACATTTGCTCTCTGTGGATGTCACCCCATCCACATTTTAAAAGTGGTACTCCTGGGAGATTCCTCCTTCACCTGGGCAGGCTGAGGTGATCGCTGCCTTGCACAGAGACTGGGGCTGCAGGAGTAAATACCTCTACTGCCCCGCTGCCTGCTATCTCCTTATCATTTTCTTCTTTACTGACAGTAAGCATCCCTAGGACAGGAATTAGTGTTTACTTTTCTTGACATCTTCACTTTATCTAGCAAATAGGTGAACCCAACAAATATTTGCAGAGTGAGCAAATTATTTTACTTTTGCTAAGCAAAAGGATAAAGTTTTTCATAAAATGTTAAATACATGATATATTTACCAGCACACCCAGAAGTTGTCTTTCACTTTCACACCAGGTTGACCTTTATTTGTTTTCACAGTGTAGTCAGCAGGTCAACCCCCGAGTCATATAACTCAGGGGTATATGACCAGAATGCTAAAGTAAAGACAGACTTTCTATGTGAACCACAAGGCTAAAAGAAACATGACACTTAGATTTTCAGAACTTTAGCCTTTCTCTAGTAACAGAAATGATTCTGATAATTTTTTTAAAAAAGACTTTGGTAGAGAATGTTTCTGACTAATATTTTAAAACTAACGTAGCAGGGTCTTTGACATTCAGAATAGATTTTGTAAAAGAGCCAAAAGAGAAAAAGACTAAAGCGTTGGAAGATGAGATCTGTTTTGTTGACGTGAACTTTATAGTATAAGAAGGTCATGAAGCTTGACTTGTTCCCTCCTCTTTTCCAGATATGTCTTCTCCAACTACTATGAAGAAACCCGAAAAGCCGCTGTTCAGCTCCGCATCCCCACAGGATTCTTCCCCAAGATTGAGCACTTTCCCCCAGCACCATCATCCCGGAATACCTGGAGTTGCACACAGTGGTGAGGACCCCAGCCATTGTGGAAAAGTTACCCCTTGTTCCCAGGGCTCCAACCCTTAGAGATGAAGTGAAGGTTCAGAATTAGAATTATGGTGACTGTGTTTTCCCAACCCAAATGGGAAGGTCATGATCTCAGTAAAATGGTTTTTCTTACCAGTTTTTGGGAAAATGTAATCACAGTTATGCAACTCAATAATATTTAAATATGTACTTTTGCTATATATATATATATCTTTATTGGAATGCTTATAATCATAAGAACTTAGAAAAACAGAGTACATAGTGTTATAAATGAAATCAAACACGTGGTCGGGTGTGGGTGAGCAAGGCAGAAATTTTACTTCGGCCGAAGGGCGAAAGAAAAA
>PVKS010015256.1:0-46433 GCA_004027875.1 Aplodontia rufa | reverse complement strand
TTGAGGGGGAAACATTATCAAAACATTAGCAATCAATGGATATAAACTTTGTTATTGAGGGGAAAAACCAGATCATGGATAACCACCTTGGATTTTACCTATTGCAGTTTCCCCCAGAAGAACTCATGCGTTAAATGGGTAGCTCGTGGAGGAATGACATCGGCTTCTGGGATGGTTCCCCCATCTTCCCAATCTCCAGACTCCTAGGAGTTCTTCATACACCCTCCCCCTCCCCCTCCCTACACCTCCAAGTATCCTAGAGAGCCATCCCCCTAATGCTCGGAAAGTCATTCAATTTGCAGTTTTGTTAGGTTAGTTTTGGCCCATTTTTAAATTGGGTGGTTTGTTTTCTTATTGTTGAGTTCTCAGGGTTCTTTGTATATTTTGGATAACAGTCCTTAATCAGATATGTCTTGTACAAATATTTTCTCCCAATCCTTGGCTTCTTTACCTTCTCTTGAGAGTCTCTTTTGCAGAAAACTTTTAAATTTCAGTGACAGCCAACTTATCAATTCCTTCTTTCATGGATTCTGCTTTCAGTGTTATATCTAAAGTTATCTTCCAAACCTAAATTCATTTAGATTTTCTCCAATGTTGACTTCTAGTCTCTTTGTGTTTTGCGTTTAGTTCTGTGATGTGTTTTGAGTTACTATCTGTGCAAGGTGTAAGGTCTGTGTCTATAGTTATATATTTTTGCATATGAATGTCCAGTTGTTTTAGCACTGTTTGTTGAAAAGATTGGCTTTTCTCCACTGTTTTGATTTTGTTCCTTTTGTTAAATATTAGTTATTTATGCTTTTGTGGGTCTATTTTGGGGCTCTCTGTTCTATTCCTTTGATCTACTAAGTTATTCTTTCACACTGTCTTGATTGTAAGTCAAATAGTATTAGTCTTCCAACTCTGTTCTTATCTTTCAATTTTGTGTTGTCTCCTCTGGATCTTTTGCCTCCACATATAAACTATAGACACAGTTTTAGCACCTACAGAATAACTTTCTGGGGTTTTAACTGGAATTGCAGTGGCTCTGTGGATCAGGTTGAGAAGAACAAACATTGGCAATATTGAATCAGAATGGGATAAGTCTTCATTTATTTTGGTCTTGTTGGATTTCTTTCATCAGGGTTTTGTAGTTTTCTTCATTTTGATCTTACACATATTTTGTTAGGTTTATATCCAAGGGTTTCGTTTTAGGTGGGTGCTATTGTAAAGAACATTGTGTTTAAAATTCCACTTATTCATTGCTGGTCCATGGAAAACCAACTGACTTTTTTTGTTTATGAACCTTGTAGCAGCAACTTTGTTATAATTGTGTTTCTAGGAGATCTTTTCTTGATTCTTTCAGATATATATATTATGTATATTATATATATATTATATATATGTATGTATGTATGTATGTATACATACATACATACATATATATAATAGGTCATGTAATTTGTGAACAAAGAGTTTTATTTCTTCTTTCCCAATGAATATATCTTTTATTTCCTTTTCTTATCTCAGTTCATTGGCTGGGACTGCCATTATGACATTGAAAATGAGTGGGTAACTAGTGATATTCTTGCCTTGTTCCTGATCTTAGTGGGGAAGCTTCTACTGTCTCACCGTTATGATGTTAGCTACATATATTTTTGGTAAATGTTCTTCATCAAGTTGAGGAAGTCCTCCTCTATTCCTAGTTTACTGAGAGCTTTCATTATGTATAGGTGATGTACTTTGTCATGTTTTTTTCTGCATATATTGATATGATCATGTGATTTTTCTTCTACGGACTTTTGATTTAATGGCTTATATTATTTAGTTTTCAAATATTGAACCAGACTTACATACCTGGGATAAATCCCACTTGATCAGAGTATATAATTCTTTTTGTGCCATGTTGAATTATTCTATTTGGTAATAAATTTTGTTGAGGATTATTGTATATATGTTCATGAAACCTACTGGTTTATGGTTTACTTACAATGTCTTTATGTGGGTTTGGTATTATGGTGATACTAATTTCATACAATTAGTTACCAAGTCTTCCCTCTGCTCCTGTTTTGTAAATGATATTACTGCATAGAGAGAATTGGTATAATTTTTTCCTTTAGTGTTTGGTAGAATTCAGTAGTGAAATCAACTGGGTTTGGTCCTTTCTGTTTGGAAAGGTTATTCATTATTGATTTGACTTCTTTAGTATATATAGACTTATTCAGATTATCTTCCTTTTTCTTGTGTGAGTTTTGGCTGATGGTACTTTTGAATGAATTGGTCCATTACATCAAGGTTATCAAATCTGTGGGCATACATCTGCTCCCAGACTTCCTTTATTATTCTATTAATGCTCATGATATCCTTTTCATTTCTTGTATTAGTAATTTGTGTCCTCTTTATATGTCTAGCAAGATTTCATCGATCTTTTCAAAGAACTACCTTTTGGTTTTATTGAGTCTATTCATTTCCTGTTTGCAATTTGATTTTTGCTTTAGTTTTATTATTCCTTTATTTCTTCTTACTTTGGATTTATTTTGCCCTCTTTTTTCTAATTTGCTATGGTAGAAGCTTAGATAATTGATTTTAGTTCTTTCTTTTCCAATATAAGCATTCATGCTATAATTTCCCTCCATAAGCACTGTTTTCACTGCATCCCACAAATTTTGATGTTATGTCCTCATTTTTATTTAGCCCAAAGTATTGTTTAACGTCTCTTGAGGTTTTTTCTTTGATCCATTTGTTATTTAGAAATGTGTTGTATTTCCTTTTATTTTGGGGTTTTCCAATTGTCTTTCTGTTATTGACTTCTAGCTTCATTCTCTTGTGGTCTAAGAACAGACATTATATCATTTCTGTCCTTTTAAATTTTCTAATGTGTAGTTTATGACCCAGATGGGGGTCTATCCAGGTAAATGTTCTATGTGAACTTGAGAGGAATACATATTCTACTATGGTTAGGTGATGTAGTTGATAGATGTAAATTGCTTCCCATTGATAAGATGGTATTTTTGAGTTCAATTTTGTCCTTACAAATTTTCTAACTGATGTATCTGTCCATTTCTGATAGATGGCTATTGAGGTCTTTGGCTCCAATAGTGAATTCGTCTGTTACTGCTTGCCATTCTATACATTTTTGCCTCATATATTTTCACACTATGTTAGGTGCATTATGAATTATTATGAATTCTTGGGGAATTGGCCCCCTGTATTATTATGTAATACCTCTCTTTATTCCTGATAACTTTCTTGGCTTTGAAATCTGCTCTATCTAACATTAATATAGTTACTCCTTTTAAAAATTAGTGTTAGTATAGTACATCTTTCTCTATCCATTCATCTTTTATTTAAATGTATCTTTATATTGAAGTGGGTTTCCCATAGATAAAATGTAGTTGGGTCTTATTTTCTTAATCCACTCTGACAATTTCTGTCTTTTTAATTGGTACATTTAGATCATCGATCTTCATAACTTTCATTGATAGTGCTAATTATCTACCATATTTGTTATTCTTTTCTACTTCTGTTCTCGAACAAAAATTGAGGAGTTATTGGCTGGAACAGTGCTGCAGGGGTTGCAGGGCTTGCCTGGCATGCACGGGGACATGGGTTCGAGCCCCAGCACCATGTGCACAACCAAGTGTCAGAGCAATGAAAGCCACATGAAAAACTAATAAAATTGATTCTCTCTTTCTCTCTAACTGTCCCTCTCTCTTTAAAAAATGAGTTATTCAGAAAGAAAGAAAATAATATGTCAGAAACTTGGGTTTACATAAAGAAGGAGCACAAGAAGAGAAAGATAAATGAAAGTACAATTTTTATTTTATTTTTTTAAAGAGAGAGAGAGTGAAAGTGTGTGAGAGAGTCAATTTTATTTAGTTTTTCATCTGGTTTTCATTGCTCTGATATTTAGTTGTGTGCGTAGGTTGTTCCTGTCTTTACGTCTGGCTTCTTTCAGGATTTTTTCTTAATATTTCATTTTGTGTTGTTTGAAAATTTTATAACTAGGTATAGGGTTGGTTCTTTCCTTCGTTTTTGTTTTACATTTTTCCGGCTTGGCATTCTCCGAGCTTCCTGGATATGTGATTTAGGGTCTGGCATTAATTACGGGGAATTCATGGTCATATTATTTCAAATGTTTCTTTCTTTGGTTCTGCTTTTTATGGCATTCCTATTACAAGTGAATTATAACTTTTGCAGTTGTTCCACAGTTCTTGGATATTCCGTTTTGTTTTCTCAGTCTTTTTTATCTTTCTTTTTCAGCTTTGGAGGTTTCTATTCATATTTACCCAAGATCAGAGATTTCTTGCCTCTACTTTGTCCAGACTGCTTAGAAGCCCATCAAGAGCATCTTTCTTTTATAGTATTTTTTATCTCTATTTTTTGGTTGTTGGTCTTTGTTGGGATTTCTGCCTTTGCTCATATTGCCGATGTTTTCTTTCATGCTGTGTATTTTATCCATCGGATCCCCTAGTTACTAATCATAGTTGTTTTCAATTCCTTGTTTGGTATTTTAAATTCCAGCATCCCTGCCATGCTTGCTCGATCTGGTCAAATGCTCTTTTGATTTTTGTCTTTCAGTAAGCCTTGCAATTTTTCTTTAGGTCTGCACATGGTTTACTGAGTGGAAGGAACTGCTATCCATGAGCCCTTAGCAGTGTGGCTGTAAGGTGTGGGGGCACCGGAAGCACTCCACAGCCCTGTGACTAAATCTCAGTCTTTTAGTGCACCTATGCCTCTAATTGTAAGCTTCCCATGTATTTCTCAGGTTTTTTCCCTCCCTCTCCCCTTTTAAGAGGGACACAATGTCTAGATGGGCTGGAGTTTGGTGTGTTCCTTCTCCCCTGTGGGAGGCTGGAGCCAGATGCGGCTGGATATTTTCCTTTACCCGAGAGAGTTAGGCTCTGATGCAACACCGGCTTGCTCTAGTTGACTGGTTTCTCCTGAGGGTAGACCTTTCTAAGAAGAACCGCATGCTATGCTGTATTTAAAAATGACTTTTTCTTCTCCCTGTGGCAGAAGCGTGAGGGGATTTTCTGTGATATTTACTATGAGAACCTGGTTGAGCTCTTGGAGGTAAAACTCACAAAAGCACAGGGACCACCCATGACCAGGTCCCCTGGATTTTCAGCCCTGAGACTTGTCCACGCCTATCCTTTGGCAACTCATCAATCAAGTTCAGGTCTCCTACACAGACACTGGCTCCCATGGAAGTTCTCGCCCTAACATGTTGTGATTTTCTTTGTCTCCCTGTCTGTCTTTCCCAATTTGGGAAGCAGCAGTTTTCCCTATGACTTTCATTTCTCTTACTGATCTAAGAATTATTGTTATTGGTGGTTTTTTTTTTTTTTCAGTTTGTGCCGCTTTTAATTTATTTTTCCGGTGGAGTAGGAACTTCCAAGCTTCTTATGCCAAACCAGAAAACAGAAGTCAATACCCTCCTTTTCTTTTTTCTTTTAAGCTCTGTGTACCCATATCAGTGTAAACGTTAAACCGTTGCTTCTCTGCTTTATCAGTTTTGTGTTCCTCTTTGGGGATTCTCAGTGGAGTGAGATGAATCATCTGTGGATAAACAACCAACCTGACCCCATCTCCCTTCTCTGAATCCATTGCCTTTAATCATGGTTTAATCATGGCTCTTGGGGAATCTTCTTTTGTTCTGAGCCTGCTTGCCACGGAGCCCTCCCTACAGTTGTTAGGTTAACAGAAAAAAAAAAAAAACTTGCTTAGATATTAGTGTCTTTGAATAACTGAGCATATTCAAGGTTGGTTACCTGTATTTTGGAAAATTCTATAGAAATAACCTTCAAGGGACAGACCCTAGATGATAAGGCATTCAGACATCTGAATGTATGCTTGGGATTTGGGAAAAGATGTGGGGACAAGAGTTTTAACCTTGACCATCTTCCACACCCCCCATGCCTCTCAGTCACCCTTGGTTTGATGACTGCCTGTTTCATTTGGGTCCTTGACTGGCCCTGCAACTGGGAAACCGCACTTGGCCTCAAGGTGAGCATCATTTGGCCATGCTATAAGCAGAGCCTACTCTTTGGTGTCCTGTCTGCCAACTTACTAATGAATGTCATGAGACATGTGGCATTTTCTCAGGTGATTCCGCTTCATTCTGTTTTCTAGACATATAATCACTTATTCATTCAGCAATGTATGAGCGTTCCCCATATACCAGGTGCTGTTTAAGGTGCTGGAGATTAAACAGTGAGCCAGGGAGCAAGATTCTGGGAGGTACTGCCTCTTTCTCTCTGGAGCTCCCCGCTTGGGGTCTGGAAATGTGAGAGGAGGAAGCTCTGTTAGGCGTCTTCCTCCTGCCTGGCCAGTCCTTCTTCTTTGCTGCTCCTTATTCAGTCTCTCCTGTCCCATTAATCTGTTTTTGGTTCACTCAGTCTTGTCTGTTTGCTTTTCTGTCCCTGCGGTGTTTGTCTTGTCACCTGCCAGAGGGCTTTGTTCCTCCTTTTGTCCCTGCATGGGAGGATTCCCCCTCATCCGCCTCCACTGTGTTCCCAATACTACCACATTTCTCCCTTCTCCCACTTTATTAGAGAACCGAAACCGTATAGCCTATTGCTCAGCAGCTCTTCTTTTGTTTTCAGTGGGGAAATTAGACTTTTTGGTCCTCTTGTATTCTCTCTCACTTCATCTGTCTTGCTTTGATTTATTCTTTCCAAACATTCCTTGTAAGTGTAAATATTTTCTCTCCTCTAATCGTATCTCCCATTTTTGAGGGAGATATCTTAGGTTAGTAGCCTGAGCCCCAGAATCTTTCCCATTCTACCTTCTCCTCAAACCACTGCATATTATTCCTGGCTCTGCGAAAATTTTGAGAAAGAAATAATTTTGTTACTTTGAATAATTTCCTCTTTCTCCAGCCTATAGTTGTCAAAAAATTAAAATTCGGAAGCTTTCAGGTTCATAGACTTGTTAAAAATCAACTAAATAAGTGTGAAGTGTTTTTCATTAGATTCCTTTTGTAAAAAGTAAATGAAAGAGGTTAAACATTGTTCAATGCCTTTATTAACTTTTGACCTTTCTAAGCAGCTTTTGATTACTGTAGTCAAACAGCTGAATTATACTCTGGATGCAGGATAGAGATGATTTAGTATTGAGGTTACAGTATTGACACTGAAATTTCCCTCTTTTGGTGGTTAAAAAATTGGGTGGAGGAGAAATCAGTCAGACAGATAATTCAACAGCTGTTTTGACTTTTAAAAAATTTCCAAGTCAAAATATCACTCATTTGCCTCTGCAGAAGGTACTTTTCCTGTTGGAACTTTATGAGAACTTTCCTATGCATGTGAATGTGAAGATCCATCAACTGCATTAGCATAATTTTTTCTCTCTCCATATTGACCATCCATTTCTTATACAAGAAATTCCCCTGGCAAAATGAGAAGACAGTTTTTCAAATTTTTGGAACCCAAGTGCTTCACTCAGAAGCATGGGAAACGTACAAATCAACAGGTGACAATGAATCCTGGAACTACTGTTTGTAAAGTATTAGTGTCATTGTTGATGACAATACAAGTGTCTTCATGCATCTTGGATTCACTCCAGTGGTCAATAGTTGCGGCCATTTTTAACTGCTTACTGTGTGTTCATGTTTTATCTTTGCAAATGTTATCTCTGATCCTTGCAATAATTCTGCGCGCAGATGGCACTGGATTCTGGACTTGAATTTCTAATATTCTGGCTCCTCATTGCCTTGATTAACCAAATCAGAAGACTAGGATGTTTGCTGTAAATTATTATTTTTTCTTTTTCTTTTCTCTTTCATGTTAGGTTGCTATGAATTACTGTTTATCTAGCAAAATACTACTTAACTATCAAAGTTAAAAAGAAGTCTTAGTTTTAATGTAAAATGTAAATATTTATAAAGAAGCTTAAGCAAGCCTAAACTTTGCAAAAGTTATTTTAGTACAAATAGATACCATTCTCACTAATATTTGATATCAAGTCTTGACTCTCTTTCTCGACTTCATAGGGAATAGTATTCTAATTTATCCTGAATATTTTCTTGGCATAAACAGTCCTTCAAGGCAAGTATACAGCTCTAGTTCCAGGCCTCCAGTTAGTAGAATATAAACAGCATTTATTATAGGCTTTTATTTAATCCTTATTTAGTGTGATAAGTTATATATGTTGTCATTGGCATATGAATCAGAGAAAATGGCTCTTTTGCCTTTTCTTATTTTTTATCACATACTAAGGGGGAAAAGGTACAGAAACTTATTTTAAATTTCTTTAACTTTAGAACTTCTGAAATCTGGACATTATAAATATAAATTAAAGGGCTGGAGCGCTGGCTCGGTGGTTGTGTCGCTTGCCTAGCGTGCACAAGTGCGAGGGTTCAGGTCCCAGCACCATGTACACAGCGAAGTCTTAGAGCAACAAAAACCACGTGCAAAACTTGATAAAACTGGTTCTTTCTCTCTCTCATTGTCCCTCTCTCTTTGAAGAGAGGAGAGGAAAGAAAAATAAATAAATATAAATTAAGAATAAAATTGTTTTTCAGTACAAAATGTAATATGATTCACCACAGAATAGAAATGCAAATAAGCATCAAGATTAAAATAAAATAATATGCAATCTTTCTACCTCAAAAAAATCAGTTAAAGATCCTGCCCGCTCTTCAGCCTGGTCTTGTCCGCCGCCTGTGGGCGCCGTCCCAGCAGACAGCACTGGCACCACCCATTCTGGTCCCTGGCTGCCTCCTAATCTGCCCTGGACTCCCCTCTGAGGTCCCCGTTGAGCTGTGGGTCATCTGTGACCTGCCTCTTGGTGGCGTCTTTCTTAACCTGACAGTTGCTGGCTCAGCTCTGTTTGGGAGTTATTTCTCCCAGGCCCCACGGTGATGTCAGGGCTGGGCCTGCTGTCCCATGTGGCCTGTGCACCTTGCTCTATGTGTGGGCAGAGTGCTCTGGGACTGTGGTCATGGGACTGAGCCCTGCATCACACCCAGTGCCAGGCGCATTGAGTGTTCTCTGGAGCCAGCTCTGACCTCCAAGTTGTCTTCCTGTGAACCAGTCAGTGTGCAGCCACGGAGGACACTCAGAGTGCTCCGTGCAGATGTTCACAGACTCACGTTTTCCAGGAAGAGGCCTCAGCCACAGAGACCAATTAGTGAGGCTGTGCTCTCTGACTCTTAGGGTTTCTCTGGCTGCCACTTGGGGAATCTTTGGGAGTTACCACCTGATTTTAGGGCACTAGAAGACAGGTCCTTAAATTAGATAATCTTTGCCCTAAGCAGGAGGTCTTTGCGTTTTGAAACTGTCAAATTTGTTTACCTTTCCAGCTAGGTTTGTGTCCTCGGATTGGCACATTAGAACCCTGTTCTGGGTAACTCAAGCAGAGGTGGCATTTGTCAGAGGATGTGGGGGTGGCTTTGAGAAGGGATCCCTGGGATGGATTGTGCCCTGGGGCTAAGGGGACTGGGCCCCAGTTGCTTGTATTTTAATGGCACCCTTTGATTTCCTCTTCTGTGGATAGTGACCCATTGGCTTGGATTCTTCCACTGCTTGCTTGGGGAGGGCAGGTGGCATTCACTGACAGCTAAATCAAGAAAATGGGGCAGGTCCTCAAGGGAAGATTGAGTTTGACAAAAGGCGGGTTTAGGGGCTGGAGCGGTGGTGGCTCAGTGGTTACAGTGCTTGCCTGGCATGCATGAGGACCTGGGGTTGAACCCCAGCACCACATACACAACTAAGTGTCTGAAAAACAAAAAACAGAAGAAAAAATAAAATCGATTCTTTCTCTCCACCCCCACCGCTCTTTCTCTTAAAAAGAGAGAGAGAGAGAGAGAGAGAGAGGTGTGTAGATGCTAGCAGGCAAGAGCAGTGTAGGCCACCATGGCAGCAGCAGTGGCCCAGGGCTCTTCTGCTGACAGGGAGACGCTCTTCCTGAGGTAAGAGTATCATTTTGTGCATCTACCCAGGTCTAGAGTTTCTTGGTGTTGCTGAATGAAGACATCTGGTTATTGTTGAGCCAAATGTTTTGCAGTATTGTGTGTGTGTGTGTGTGTGTGAGAGAGAGAGAGAGAGAGAGAGAGAAATGATGTATTAGTGACATTTGACATGGATGCGGACTTTAAGATGCGTCAGTCTATACAAACGAATAAGACCCTTCTAACATTTTGAATTCCCCCTTGCAAATATATGGGATGAGAATGAGTACCCTGAAAGCTGGGTAGGTGCTGCAGGGTTGTTGATTTTGGGGTCCTAATGGGAATGGGGTGCTTGTTCTTTCTTTGAACAGCACTGGGACTTGAACCCAGGGTGCGCTACCCAGCCCTTTTATTTACTTCTGAGACACAGTCTTGTGACAAGAAGGACTTAGAGGTCCTCGAAGCAGGGGCAGTTGCTGGATGAGTGCGGGTGTGAGTGCGCGCTCGGGCTGTGGCAGGCATGGGCTGCTTCTGCCCCTTGGACTTTGCTGTTGCTTCCCCAGGTGCGCCATTCCCATGGCTCCACCATGGCTGTGCCCTGTTCTCCTGCTCTCCTCCCGTCCCTCTTTCTGTGTGTGCTCGGCAGTCCTGAGTGCCCAGCAAATGCTTGTGGAATGAATGCCATTCCTGAGTGTCCTTCTGCACTTGGGCTAAGCACATGCTGCCCTCTGTCTGGGAGCTTCCTGGTGGCCTATGGTGGAGGGGCTGTAGTGATGTTTCTTGGAGGTCTTGGAATGAAGCCACTTCTGAGCCACCTGCATCTGTAGAAGTGGTTTCAATATGAGGCTCAGTTTCCAATAACACTGAATTCAGAGGAGTGGGCATGAGTGCTTGGCGTCTGCTGCAGGCTGACTTTTATCCATCTTGGGCCCAGCAGGGCCGAGACTGTAACCTCTTGTCTTCTGCTCCTGCTTCATGTCACACCTCAAGTTTCGGGAACAGCCAAGGAGATGTGGATTCCTTCCACTCCTATAAGGGACCTTAGCTCTTCTGAATATTCTAGAAGTCAGTGAGGCAGTTGCCTAGCATCATGGAATGTTGGTTCTTCTCCATTAACTGCTCACTGCAGTGGACCTGAACATTCTCATTTGGTTACCCAAGAGGTAAACTATGTGGCTGTGCTGTTGGAAGCATAGATCTACTAAAAAAAAAAAAAAAAAACACAACTGTCCCTCCGGATAAAGGACACCACAGAACAACTTGTGTCCCTCCAGAAAAAGGATGCCATAGAACAACTCATGTCCTTCCGGGTAAAGGGAAATATAGAACAACTCCTGTCTCTCCGGATGAAGGGCTCCATAGAACAGCTCCTGTCCCTCCAGATGAAGGGTGCCATAGAACAGCTACTGTCCCTCTGGATGAAGGGAGCCTTAGAAGAGCTACTGTCCCTCCGGATGAAGGGCACTGTAGAGCAGCTCCTGTCCCTCTGGATGAAGGGCATGGTAGACCAACTCCTGTCATCTGGGTGAAGGGCACCACAGAGCAACTCCAGTACCTTCCAGATGAAGGGCGCCTTAGAGCAACTTCTGTCCCTCCAGATGAAGGGCACCACAGAGCAACTCCTGTCCCTCCAGATGAAGGGCACGGTAGACCAATTCCAGTCCCTCCGGATGAAGGGTACCCTAGAGCAACTCCTGTCACTATTGATGATGGGCACCATAGAGCAACTCCTGTCACTTCCAGATGAAGGGCGCCTTGAGACACTCCTGTTCCTCTGGATGAAGGGCACCATAGAGCAACTCTGTCCCTTAGGATGAAGGGCACTGTAGAGCAACTCCTGTCCCTCGGATGAAGGGCACCTTTGAGACACTCCTGTCCTTCCGGATAAAGGGTATCGTAGAGCAACTCCAGTCCCTCCGGATGAAGGGCACATTAGAGCAACTCCTATCCCTCCAGTGAAAGACACAGTAGACCAATTCCTGTCCCACCTGATGAAGGGTACCCTAGAGCAATTCCTGTCCCTCTGGATGAAGGGCACGGCAGAGCAACTCCTATCCCTCCAGATGAAGGGTACAGTAGATTAACTCCTGTCCCTCATGATGAAGGGCACCTCAGAGCAATTCCAGTCACTTCGGATGAAGGGCATAGTAGAGCAACTCCTGTCCCTTCAAGATGAAGGGCTCCTTAGAGCAACTACTGTCCTCCAATGAAGGGCACGGTAGAGCAACTCATGTCCCTCTGGATGAAGGGCACGGTAGAGCAACTCCTGTCCCTCCAGATGAAGGGCACTGTAGAGCAACTCCTGTCCCTCCAGATGAAGGGTCCCATAGAGCAACTCCTGTCCCTTCCAGATGAAGGGCACCATAGAGCAGCTCCTGTCCCTCCGGATGAATGGCACCATAGAGAAACTCCTGTCACTATGGATGAAGGGCACCGTAGAGCAACTCCTGTCCCTTCCAGATGAAGGGCACCTTTGAGACACTCCTGTCCTTCAGGATGAAGGGCGCCATACAGCAACTCCTATCCCTAAGGATGAAGGGCACGATAGACCAATTCCTATCCCTCCAGATGAAGGGCACCATAGAGCATCCCCTGTCCCTCCAGATGAAAGACACCGTAGAGCAGCTCCTGTCCCTCTGGATGAAGGGCATGGTAGAGCTACTCCTGTCCCTCCAATGAATGGCACAGTAGAGCAACTCCTGTCCCTCCGGATGAAGGGCACTGTAGAGAATCTCCTATCCCTCCTGATGAAGGGCACCATAGAGCAACTCCTGACCCACCAGAAAAAGGGCACCGTAGATAAACTCCTGTCCCTCAGGATGAAGGGCACCTTAGAGCTACTCCTGTCCCTCTGCATGAAGGGTGCCATAGAGCAATGCCTGACTCTCTGAATGAATGTCACTGTAGAGCAACTCTTGTCTCTCCAGATGAAGGGTACCATAGAGCAACTCCTGTCCCTGTGGATGAAGGGCACAGCAGAACAACTCCATTCCCTCTGGATGAAGAACACCGCTGAGCATCTCCTGTCCCTATGGATGAAAGGCACTGTAGAGCAACTCCTGTCCCTTAGGATGAAGGGCACTGTAGAGCAACTCTTGTCCCTCTGGTTGAAGGACAACTTAGAGCTACTCCTGTCCCTCTGGATGAAGGCCAATGTAGAGCAACTCCTGGCCCTCCTGATGAAGGGCACCTTAGAACAATTTCTGTCCATCCAGATGAAGGGCATTGTAGAACAACTCCTGTCCCTCCTGTTGAAGAGCACCTTAGAGCTACTCCTGTCTCTCTGGATGAAGGGCACCTTAGAGCTACTCCTGTCCCCTTCACATGAAGGCACCATAGAGCAACTCCTGTCCCTTTGGATGAAGGGCACCTTAGAGCTACTCCTGTCCCCTTCACATGAAGGCACCATAGAGCAACTCCTGTCCCTTTGGATGAAGGGAACCATAGAGCAACTCCTGTCCCCTCCACATGAAGGCACCATAGAGCAACTCCTGTTCCTCTGGATGAAGGGAACCATAGAGCAACTCCTGTCCCTCAGGATGAAGGGCACCTTAGAGCTACTCCTGTCTCTCTGGATGAAGGGCGCCATAGAGCAACTTCTGACCCTCCAGATGAATGGCACTATAGAGCAAATCCTATCCCTCTGGTTGAAGGGCAGCATAGAGCAACTCCTGTCCCTCAGGATGAAGGGCACTGTAGAACAATTCCTGTCCCTCCTGATGAAGGGCACCTTAGAACAATTTCTGTCCATCCAATGAAGGGCACGGTAGAGCAACTCCGGTCCCTCGAATGAAGGACGCCTTTGAGACACTTCTCTCCTTCTGGATAAAGGGCATTGTAGAGCAACTCCTGTCCCTCCGGTTGAAGGGCACCTTAGAGCAACTCCTGTCTCTCTGCATGAAGGGCACAGCAGAGCAACTCCTGTCCCTCCTGATGAAGGGCACTGGAGATCAACTCCTGTCCCTCAGGATGAAGGGCACCTTAGAGCTACTCCTGTCTCTCTGGATGAAGGGCGCCATAGAGCAACTTCTGACCCTCCAGATGAATGGCACTATAGAGCAAATCCTATCCCTCTGGTTGAAGGGCAGCATAGAGCAACTCCTGTCCCTCTGGATGAAGGGAACCATAGAGCAACTCCTGTCCCTCAGGATGAAGGGCACCTTACAGCAATTTCTGTCCTTCCGGATGAAAAGCACAGTAGAGAAACTCCTGTCCCTCCAGTTGAAGGGCAACTTCGAGCTACTTCTGTCCCTCTGCTTGAAGGGTGCCTTGAGATACTCCTTTCCCTCCGGATGAAGGGCACCATAGAGCAACTCCATTCCCTCTGGATGAAGGGCACTGTAGAGCAACTCCTGTCCCTCCAGATGAATGGCACTGTGGAGTAACTCCTGTCCCTTAGGATGAAGGCACTGTTGAGCAACCCCTGTCCCTCAGGATGAAGGGCACCTTAGAGTAATTTCTGTCCTTCCGGATGAAGGGCACCGTAGATCCACTCCTGTCCCTCAGGATGAAGGGCACCTTAGAGGTACTCCTGTCCCTCTGCATGTAGGGCACCATAGAGCAACTCTTGTCCCTCTGGATGAATGGCACCTTGGAGCAACTCCTGTCACTATGGATGAAGGTCACCATAGAGCAACTACTGTCCCTTAGGATGAAGGGCACTGTAGAGCAACTCCTGTCCCTCCTGATGAAGGGCACCTTAGAGCAATTTCTGTCCTTCTGGATGAAGGGCACCATAGAGCAACTCCTGTCCGTTCCAGATGAAGGGCACCATAGAGCAGCTCCTGTCCCTCCTGATGAAGGGCACCTTAGAGCAATTTCTGTCCTTCTGGATGAATGGCACCGTAGAGAAACTCCTGTCACTATGGATGAAGGGCACCGTAGAGCAACTCCTGTCCCTTCCAGATGAAAGGCACCTTTGAGACACTCCTGTCCTTCAGGATGAAGGGCGCCATACAACTCCTATCCCTAAGGATGAAGGGCACGGTAGACCAATTCCTATCCCTCCGGATGACAGGCACCATAGTGCAACTCCTGTCCCTCCTGATGAAGGGCACCTTAGAGCAATTTCTGTCCATCCTGATGAAGGGAATGGTAGAACAACTCCTGTCCCTTGAATGAAGGGCACCTTTGAGACACTTCTGTCCCTCCGGATGAAGGGCAATATAGAGCAACTCCTGTCCCTCCTGATGAAGGGCACCGTAGAGCAACTCATGTCCCTCCAGATGAAGGACACCATAGAGCAACTCCTGTGCCTCTGGATAAAGGGCACCTTAGAGCAATTTCTGTCCATCCTGATGAAGGGCATGGTAGAGCAACTCCTGACCCTCAAATGAAGGGTTGCTTTGAGGCACTTCTGTCCCTCCGGATGAAGGGAACTGTAGAGCAACTCCTGTCCCTCCGGATGAAGGGTACCGTAGAGCAACTCCTGTCCCCCCTGATGAAGGGCACCATAGAACAACTCCTGTCCCTCCAGATGAAAGACACCATAGAGCAGCTCCTGTTCCTTACAGATGAAGGGCGCCTTTGAGACACTCCTGTCCCTCTGGATGAAGGACAATGTAGAGCAACTCCTGTCCCTCCTGATGAAGGGCACCGTAGAGCAACTCCTGTCCCTCCAGATGAAAGACACCGTAGAGCAGCTCCTGTCCCTCTGGATGAAGGGCGCCTTTGAGACATTCCTGTCCCTCTGGATGAAGGGCATATGATGAATGTCTTCTTTCTTGCTAAATGGATACTTAATAAAAATTAGTCCTTTAAAAAATCAGTTAAAATTTTATTGTATACTCTGAAGATTTTAAATGAATCATTCTGGTTTTTTAAACAATAATATATTCATACACTGTATACTATTTAACATTAATTTAAAAAAGAAAAATATGTTTAGTATTTACCTTCCTTTCATTTCTAGCTACTGTGTTGTGTGTGTGTGTGTGTCCTGATTTCTATTCAAGAGCATTCTCTGCAGGAGGAGCTTCCTTTATCATTTCTTGTAACACAGAACTATAGGCAATAAATTTTTAGCTTTTGTTTGTCTGAAGGTCTTTATTTTACCTTCATTTTAAAAGGTATTTTTATAAGACATAAACTTTTAGGTTGGCAGGTTTATTTCTTTTAATGTCCTAAAAGTGTCAATATGTTATCTTATGCTTTGCATAGTTTCTATGAAATCGTCTGTGATTTTTATTAGCAGCCCACTGCAAGTAGTGTTTCTTTTATCTCTTTGCTTTCAGGATATTTTCTTTATCTTCAGTTGGCAACAGTTTGATTGTGATGTGTTTAGCATTGTTTGCGGGGCTAATGGTGAAGGAGTTTTCCTGGTTCCAACTACTCAAGGTTCTTGGATCTGCACCTCGCCTTTCGCTAATTTTGGAAAAGTCTTGGCTATTTTCTTCTTTTGCTTTACTTTCTCTCTCTTCTTCTTCTAGGAGAGTAATCACATACACTTTATACCATGTGATATTGTCCCACATACATACTGTTTTATGTACTCCTTTTTGATCTTTATGCTTCAGTTTACGTAATTCCATTGACATATCTTCAAGTTTCCCAATTCTTCCCTCTGTTCTGTCTGGTCTGTCAGTGAGTTCATCAGAGGAATTCTTCATCTGTGATACTGTTTTGTTTTTTTTTATAAGGTTTACTTTTGATATTTTGATAAAATCAATCTGCTCGTGCATGACACTCACCTTTATCATTAAATCCTTTTAATATGTTGATAATAGTTATTCTAAAGTCCTACCTGATAGTTGTAATATCTGGTCCATCTTTGAATCAAGTGCTATTGATTGCTTTATCTCAACATTGGGTTTCAAGTTTCTGCCCCTACATTTTTGTGGGACTCATTACTTTTTATTAAATTCTGGACATTGTATCTAGAAGAACAAAGAGACTAAGGCAAATAACATTTATTCTTGAGAAGGGGTGCTTCTCTTATTTTCGGCCAGTAGTGTATAGGTGGATGTCAGGGAATGAATCAATGCTTTGGGAGTTGAGTTGAGTATAAATTTTTGTGGTTTCTATTGTTGCCTTTAGTTCACCACCAACTTCAGCACATGACTGCTATTACCATGTGCTTAGAGCTGGGGTGCCAGAATGATTTTCTAAATATTCAACTTTCGTTTTCAGCTGTTCCTGCACACCTGCACCACAGAGTAGCTCTCTCTAAGCTCTTGTTCCTAGTCCCAAGAGTGGATTCTATTGTTTGTTTGTGTGTAGCTTATTATGAGTAAGGGGTTTCTTTGTTGTCCTGGTCTGGTTGCATCTTAGGCAAGCTTGATGTGCCTGAAAGGTGAGAGAATTTTCTGTTCTTTTTCTATACTTGGTTTGCTTCTATTCATTTTCGAGAAACAATAGACTTCTGCCTTGTCCTAGGGCGCGGATGTTCTGCCCTTCCCCAACAGCTTACGGTATCTGCCTTGCAAGAGACGGCTCTGCGCTGGTCCTCCAGCAGCTGATCGCCTCCTGCAGGTGTGTGCAGCAGAGGAAGTCCCAGTCTATCCAACCTTTCTTACAGCATCCAGTGGAACTCCATAGAAAAAAGGCCTAAGAATGAGTACAAACTCTGCCTGTTACTGGAAGAAGGTAGAATGGTCACAAAACCTGGTCTAGATAGGGACATTAACAGCTGAGGAATTTTGTGGATTTGTTTTTTTTACTTTCTCCAGTGCTCTGAGATGGGATGTGTTATCCCACAGGCAATGATCATCACTTTAATGCTAGTTTGCTCCAGAAAAGACCTCTTTGCCAAAGAATCCAGCTAATACCAAGTTACAAAGAGAGTAGTAAAGGAGAAGTTAAACAAGAGGCATCTGACGCCGCAAGTGCATATATCTAAAGTATGTTATGGACTGGTTCACGAGAAGCAAATCCATTACTTTGCTGCCTAACTTCTTGCTCTTTCCAAGAAATGATTTATGAGGTTAATGTCCTGGTGACAGCTAATTTATGAAAGTATTAAATGACTCTGGGTCCTTTTTAAAATTGAAAGAATGTGATTCATACGTATTTGTGAAATTTATGTACATTTTCTCTCTCACTGATGCAAACTGCTGACAGCCGTGTATTATGGTGACCCTTTGTCAGTTGACAGTTGGAGTGAAAATACTTTCCTAAGTAATGAATTTGTTGATAGCTGTTCCATTACCCAAAATGAATATTTAGATGAATCGTGTGCAGGCTGTCATGTCAGAGCTACCGGGAGCTTTTCATCTGACATAATTTATTCTAATTCCTCAGTCTCCCTCTACCATGTTATATGCAATTGAATGTGTCAAGAGATGATTAGATTGAGAGATACAAAGTTTTGTTATTGGCACAATTTCCATAGGAGCATTGGAGAAATTAAACCCTTCCTGAGCAAAGCTGGATAGAACTCAGCCCTGTTCTTTATTCTTTATTGGTACAAAGAATGTGCAGAGACCAGGAAGGGCCTCAACCAAGAGGCCACACTCTGTGATGCTTTGTGAGTGGCAACAAGGATGCATATTGAAAAGTCACCTGTGGGGAGTGCACTGGTCAGCTTTGTTAAATATTCATTGAAACCAACTCACAAAGTGCTGCTTGCTCAGTGTTGTAGTGCATACCTGTAATCTCAGTAACTCAGGAGGCTGAGGCAAGAGGATCATGAGTTCAAAGCCAGCCTCAGCAACTTAGCTAGGTCCTGAGCATCTTAGCAAGACTCTGTCTCAAAATACAAAATATGTTTTAAAAAAAGAAGAGCTGAGATGTGGCTCAGTGGTTAAGCTTCCCTGGGTTTAATCACCATGCCAAAAACGTGTTGCCTGATGTCACGTGGTCCTTCTGGGTCCCTGGTGGTATTCTGAAGGTCAGAAAAGAGATATACAGTAACACTTTGTGAGAACATTTTATATAGAAACAGATATGGACTAAAAAAACCAAGCCATTTTTTTAACTGTGTCAAGAACAGGCAGAATTATAATCTGGGTTATCACTGGTTACTGATTCATGCAATCAGTCAACACACAGAGGCAGCTAATGGAGAAGTAAAATACGGTTGTGGAATCAAAAGATCCCACGTTAGCTGTTCTTTCTTCAAGAGTCTGTTTCCACAACATTGGCAATGTCAAGGGATGATATTTACCTTACAAAATTACCAGGTGAATAAATTAGCTAATATACGTGAGTACCAGGGAGACGTGTATTAAATATTTGTGTTATTAGCTACACATACAGTACTTCCCAGGCAGGTCTTCATCTGGTGGCGAATTCCATAGGCTCCTAATAGGAGCTGTCTAGTTTATGAAGATTTTAGACTCTAAAAGGCTGTTCATATGCCCATTAAAAAAATAAGTCCAAAGTGACTAAGATAAGTTTAAACTACAACATTTTCCAGATGCATTTCCATAAATGAAAGCTAAATGGTCCTGTCAAAGTTTTAAGACCAGAAGTACAGTTCTCTTCCTTCCATTCTGCTGGCTATTTCCCTTCAGTGTGACCTCTGATCCCTGGAGTACCCTCACTGCCACCTCATCAGCCTCGGACCTTCTGCTGATTTGGATGACCCTGAACCCAGCAACTCTGAGCCCAAGGAGCTGTCCTTGGCCTAGCGCAGATGTTTTGCCACTCTTAGTATTAAGTAAACTCTCTCCTTCACCAGAATTAACAAAGTTTAGGCCGAAGAACATCATTCATTGCAGCTAACATTTAGCTGCAACTTCAAAAAATTGCACATTTTTGGGGTCAATCCCTGTTCCTTCCTTTTTGGTCATTATTTGCTCTTTGACTTTAAGAATTCTTCCTGCTGTGCCGTGAGCACCCTGCAACATTGGACCTTCTTCCATGGCCTTCCATTTTGAACAACTGATTCTGCTTTTGTTTCCACCATAATCATGTGCCTTTTTTTTTTTAAAGCATAGTAGACAAGTTTTATTATAGAAAGCACGGAAAGTAAAGCATCGGGAAAAGAGCAGACTTCCCCCAGAGTGGGGGAAGGGGACAAAGCCCGCCATTTTTTTTTTTAAGCAGTGCTGTAGACACTTGCTAGTTTCATAATTTTCAAGCTGATGGTGTTACTGATGTTCACCGAACATCTGTGCCTGAGCACAAGGCTGGCTAACATACCCCTGACTGACCAACAGTGTGCGGCTGGATACTCGCTATGACTAATAATTCCATCTACTGCGCCTGGGCAGTGTGGATGACTCTTTCCCATTTTGTTACTGTCTGCGAACTCCTTATTTGGAAAACTTGAAAGTAGAGACATTTGTGTACTAAGAGGTATGGAAGATACACTGGGGGATTGGGGAAGAGATAGCCTGTGCCTTTATGAATCTTATGATTTAATTGAGAAGAAGAGGCACACACTAATGAAATAGCCAGAGACTTGTAAGTTTAAAAGTGACTAGGTCATGGATGACTCTATTAGGAGCTGAGAGAATTCACCATCAGGAGATGAGGGTGGAGGTCCTTAAAGAAATCTGCATGGGAAGATGGTCCTTCGTGAGTGACAGGGTGAGAGCCCTTTCACTACCCTCCTTCAGGAGCAAAGTCTGTCCGTCTGTCAAGACCTCTTTTATCTGCTTCACTAAATGTTTAAAGTCCTCTAGAGCAGGTCTTACATGCTTTCTGTTCAGTTTATTTCTAGGCAACCTGTAGTTTTTGTTGTCATTGTCAGCAGAAGCCACTGAACTATTACCACGGATGGTGAGAGGGATGGGGAGTAGAAGCCCAGACTCCTGTCCTTACCTCCCTGGAGAGCCTAGGTTGACAGCAGGAACTGCCAAGCTGCCCAGAAAGGTTGCAGGATGCCACTGGGAGTGACCAACCTGCAGAGGATGTCACCTGGGTTGTTCAAAGACCTGTTGGCAGGAGGCAGGTGGCTCCCGATGGAGGACGGTTGTCTAGATATTTGATGCAATCCAGCCTTGGGAACGGAATGCTCACCTTTTTCCCTCCTGGCTTTTCTTAAAGGAATGCCTTCACGGTTCAGACATTTTTAAAAATTTAAAAGGTGTTGAGGTGAATTCCCTTCCTGGGGGAAGAACATCTCATTGCAAAAGGTATTCTAACAGCCAGCTTCTTAGTCTAAAATGCTAAAATTACAAAGATTAAGAGGGATGAATTCTCGCTGACGGAGAAACCAAAGAAATCACTGTCAACCTACCAGCCGAGGATAATCCCTGTCAGAAATTGGCTTTGGACTTTTCACACTGACTATTTTTCTATAAAACAATAACAAATCTGTCGCACAGATAAAAGGAATCCGTGCTGAGATACTGTGATTTGCCAGGATATGCTCAGGATTCAACTGGCATGTGTGGCTCTTCTGCCATTTGGCTTTCTCTTTTGAACCTACTCTGGTCTGTCTTCCATTTCAAAGAAGACAAAAATAATTACCATTAAGAGATTTAGAGAAAAAATACAGTTCTTAGTTGGACAGAATTTGAAAGCCTGTTTATCTGAAGCGCGCGCACACACATTCAAATTCTACCTAAGCTGGATTTTTATGATACTGAAATTTTTGTGATAATGAAATTTATGGATTGAGAGAGCCGCACATCTTATGTAACTGTACCGACCAAACTTAAGGGCAAGAACAGAGTGTTAAGAGTCTCTGAATCCCAAGTGGCAGGGAAGGGATTTTTGGATGCTAAAGGTCAAGTGTTTCCAGAGAGCAAGAGGAAGAGAAATAGGAAACACCTCCTAATGCAGGTGTCCGGGCAGGAAGAGATTTTAAAGCTACAAAGGGTTCTATTTAACATGCAAATTCAATTCTTTGTTCCCTGTATACCTTCTTCCCTCACTGATACTTGAACCAACTACCAGGTGTATGAAAAGTCAGGGTCCAAGTTGTTAGAAGAAGGGATGATTAATTAACTTGAGGCCTGAGATCTCTCTCTTTTCATCGTCACCAGGATCTGCTTGTGTCTTTGCCTCCTCTATTACCATGGGTGACTATGAGGTGACACTGCCTTGCATTTAACAGGCAAAACGTTTGCTCCTAGATGATTCCCTTCAGGGGCTCATTCAGAATCTTTTATGTTCTTGAAAACACAAAATTCTAATAAGCTGAGTATAAGTCTACATCTAATTCTAGAATAACAATAAAAGGTTCCAGTTGCTATTTGTATTATTCCTGTAATACTCTTTATCATATTGAGTTCTGTGTATTGAGTACTTGGCATGCATCGGATGCTGTTCTTTGTGCATGTGAAATTTGGCACATATGTGTGGGATACAGTGTGACATTTCAGTACATGTATACAATAAGGTTGACATTTCCATCCTCTTATCACTATGTTGTGTTGAAACCTTCCATCTCCTATTTTCTAGTTCTTCATAAAATATGCATGTTTTCTGAATACATTTTATGAGTACACATTGTGAGCTGCAGTCCACCCACTGTTCTGTAGAACACCAGAACTTACTCTCTCCAGTTGTGTTTGGGTACCTGACATCCAGCCTGCTATTCCCTGTGCCCCACATTCCCTTTGAGACTAAGCACTCTTCAGACTTCATTAGACTGTGCCAGCAAAACACAGGGCACATCCCTGTGTGTCTAAAAGTCATTCTCATTTACGAGACACCTGTTAGGCACCTCTGTAGACTCTCCTGGCCGCTTCTGTCCTGGCCTCTTGGCCTTTTGTTCTGAGCAGCTCTCTGTGCTTTAGGTAGGTTCACCCCAGTGGTACCTCCCCACACCTGTACTGTGTGTGCCTCTTGCTGGGGACTTCTGTGGGCACTGGAGCCCGAGACTCCACTCAGCGGCTACATTTACAATCCAGAAGTTTGTATGGTGGTGGTGGCAGCAGAAAAGACGGGAAGTGAGAGCTGGTAGACACCTTCTTCCCCCAAAATTCTCCTAGAAGCAAAATTTCGACACTCCGTTACCCATGCCACCTCGCAGAAAATGGTTCTGCCAGACGGAGATACCAAACAGGGACCAGCTCAGTAACATCCTCTCCTGTCCCTGCCTTCCCTGCCTCCCATTTCTGTTTCCCTGGGACTGAGTCCGGGGACTGAGCTCCTTTTATAACATAGTTGCATGTGACCTTTGACCTCAAGTCCTATTTCTGAGGAGCCCAGCCTAAGACACTCATCACCATCAGGAAGGTCAAATTTTGTTCCATAAGCTCTGACTAAGATGGCAGAAAAATGGGTAATGATTTACACACACACACACGTAAGTTTAGGTAATTGTACATGTATACCCCAACTAACAGGAAAACTCAGCTGTCTGGAATAATTGTCTTCTTGAGTTTTTATAGCAGGTTGTACTGAAGGGATGTTGAATAATGCAGTCATTGCAGTTGAGAGCAAATCTATCAGAGTAGGCTTTCTGGAAGGAATCGATTTGAACTTGAGGTGATTTTTAAAGGCCTGGAGAGCTTTGGAAGGACAATACAGCCTGAACACAGGAATGAAACCTGTGTGATCTTTAGATAGCATGTGCTGTACCCGGGGGTCCTGTCTTTTACATGTGGAATGAAACAGTTGTGTTATATCCATCAGCCGGCTCACTCTTGCCCTTGGCAAAAGCAGTGGCCCACCTACCTAATCAATTCAGCCGCAGCAGTGGCTACTGATCGAGAAAGTGGGTCAAATGACTCCATCGGCTCTCTTCCCTCAAAGAGCATGGTTGGCTGCTGGTGAGTAGCTTCTTATTGATAGAGCGGATAGGGTTTGGGAATTAAACTCGCTCCTTTGCGTGGGGGAGGAGGGTGAACTCTGTCAGTTGCTGATCATCCTTTCCACATGAGATCTGCACACATGTAGGCTAGAGTGATCAGAGGAACACACACACACACACACACACACACCACACTCCTATCTAGTGTCACTTTCATTACTTTTAATGAATCATTAATTTTATTACCAAATTAGGATTATCATATTTTTTTAAAAGGATCGATTTATTTATTTATTTATTTATTTTTAATGCTGGGAATTGAACTCAGGGCCTCAAGCATGCTGAGTTCTACCACTGAGCCACATCCCTAACCCTAAAGGACCACTCTTATTAAATTTTCTTATGTAAATTCTAGTCCAAATTCTAAAGTAAAATGAAGAAAATCACAGCTAAACTACATATCATTTAAAAAACAACAACAACAAAACAGAAGCTACCCTACACATGTGTTAGCCTTTCATTCCTTTGGAGATTAAATATCTTTGAGAATCTGACTAAAGTCATGGGCTTTGTGCCCCAGAAAAATAAAAATACACAAATGAGCTGCATTCAGTTTCACAGGGCCCAGATGAAGCAAAGTGGTTCTGTTTTCCGCTGTAGTGATTAGTTCATCTCTGGGGTGTGTGTGTGAAAGTGGAATGCAGTTTCAAGGGGACAGAAAGGGAAACATAGCCACTGTTTTAAAAAGTATTTTGCAAATGATTTTGTCATTTTAGTCACCGTGCATCACATATCACCAGGAGTTGGTCATTGTTTGTACAAGTTGCAGAGATCAACTAATAATTAGTAAGGAAGGGAAGGAGGAGAGTGAAAGGGAAGGAGGACAAAGAAACAGAGACAAGAATCTTACAGAGACCCATAACAACACCTGATATCCACTGAGAGGCCCACAGGAGCTCTAAGCACCAAGCAGTGGAAAGCGGGACTGCCCTAATTGCCTTTTCCAAAAACAAATGATCCCAACCCTCAGTTCCCTCCAGTGCAAATAAACAGTTCAGATGCTGATAGGGCACCTACTGTGTGGATGAGCATTTTGTATGCAAGTAACTGCGGGAAAAGCTCTGCCCTCAAAGAATTTGCTGTCTACCACGTTGGATGCAAAGCTTTGAAAAAGGAAAAGAAGCCTTTTACCCTTTTTCACACCAGTGTTGGCAATTAGCATGCCTGGATATTTTCTTTAAGCACTTTGTTAATGAGGTAGAAATAATGCTTTTTGTGTTAAAATTCTAAAATAATTGTGTTTACCTTTTGATTCACTGCTTAGTGAATTAATGCAAGTTGTTTATGAAAAGACAAATTCAAAATGTGTGGATGCAACTAACCTCCACATTCAGACTTCAAAAAAAGAAAATAAACCAAAGGTTGAGATAAAATAAAACTATGTTGTTTCCCCACAGCACTGCAAGGGCCAGAAGGAGACGCTTTCGTGGAGCAGTGGTTTCCGTCTTGCCTTCCTGCACTGGAAAGGAGATGCATCTAGAAGATGCAGGTTATGCATTAGATGTCCCATTAAAAGGTTTCCTTCTACAGGGATGCATATCGTGGAGCAGCAAGAAGTGATGTCAAGACTAATTGAGGTCAAAGCTGTGTCTGGAATAGTCTGATTACAGCTTTCAGAGAATACTTCCATCATGAGTGCTTTCACGTAAAGACACCCGCACACAGGAAGAGACAAAGCCAATTTTCAACTTAAACAATTCAGAATCTAGAAGACTTTCTGCAAAACTCCAGAGAGCTTCCCCATAAATGGGCTTCCATCTGCAGCTCTGCATCCAAACGCATCACGTATTCCACCTCTCTGTGCGTGACGCCAGGGGGTCAGGGGAGGGGAAAGAATGTTCCATTCACTTATAAACTGCCAGGGCATATCATTTATCCTCTAAATAAGTATTTATTAAGCAGCCACATTATTTTTCCTGGTCCCCTACAAGATGCAGAAATTGAAGGGAAATGAATTTATGGCAAGGTTTTAAGTGAAATCACAAAACTAAGCATGTTTAATCAAGATGGCAGCGACAGCTCATTGCTCATCATTATGACACATTTGTGGGGCTGCAGTGTCTTTCCCGTCCGTTGGGATGTTTGCTTCTTTTCGCATTTTTCTGACGCTAGCCCCGGCAGAAGTTGGCGGGTTGCTCGCCTTCTTTCATGCTCTGATAGATTGCGCTCTCAAGATCTCACACACCACCAGCTCGGGACTGCTTGCTTAGGATCAGCCAAGCGGTAGGAAAATGCTTGCAGACCAAGAACAGCAATTTCTTTTTCATCCAAAGAAAAATGAGAGCTTTAGATGCTTATCATACTCTATTTGGAAACAGAGAGAGAGGGAGAGAGAAGAAAGAAATTTCAAATTCTTCCACATGGAAAGATTTTTGGCTTCAAAGCTATTCTCAATGTTTCCGTTCTCTTTGTTGTGAGCCAGTTTATCAGAAGGAGGATATTCCTCAAAAAGTTGGAGAAGTTGAAAGGTCAGGTCCCATGTCTATGTCTGCATAAGATAGCTTGGGTTGGGGCATTGCTGGGTGCCCTGGCCTTTGATTGTGTGAAAATGGAATCCTTGTCCTGAACTGAACGCTGAGAAACATCTTTCTGATTGTGGTTTTGGTGGGACGAGGGATTGCAAGGAGGTGGGAGTGGAGAGGTTTTCAACATCTAGGGTACATCTGTCCTGATAAACCATTGTCTTCCAGCTGTCTTCCTTTTCTTTCTCTTCCTTGATAATTTCAGGCATCTTCTTCTGCCCTAGGGTCTTAATGTTTCCAGAATGACAGAGAAGAAGCCTCTCTCATTCCCAACCAAACTTGTTGGAGTGGCTGTTAACCCTACATATTACCAACAGAATTGGCAATGTGGAGAATGACCTGATTCATGGTCAGAAACTGTTTATTTAAACTAGGAGTAGGAAGTCTCCCAATGAAATCTATTGCTAGCTTGGGGTCAGATCCTGAGCAGAATGCCTCTAATCAGGTCATTATTTTATGTGCATAGTCCCACACTGGAACCAACTCAAGAGATAAGCATCTTATGAAGAATCAAAAAGTAGACTGTACATTTATTTTGTGACCGTCTCTCTCTCTCTTTTTAAAATTTTTTCTCTTTACCTTACTGAAATCATAGTGTTGACTAAATACCATTCATTTAGTCATTCCACAAAGGTTTCGGAGCTCTTTCTGCTTGAGAGGCTCTCTGCTAGACTAGAGAGAGTCTGGCTTCCTGCTGAACTGGGCTGGTGTATCCATGTCACAGGACTGGTCACCCCAGAAGCTGATTCTAGGTGAATATTATACCATATACATTAAACAATAACTTTTCTTCTCCCCACTCTTACCAGCTTTCTCTACCCTCTACTCATTTCTGTTTCTGAATTTGCCAATTCTAGTTACCTCCTGTAAGTGGAATCAGACAGTGTTTGTCCTGTGTCTGATTTAGTTCACTAATCATAATTTTCCAAAGTCCATCCATGTTGTAGTGCATATTGAAATTTCATGCCGACTGGCTGGATAATATTCCGTTGCACGCACAGACAACATTTTGTTTATCCATTCATTTATTAGTGGAAAGTTGAGTTGTTCCACCTTTTGGCCATCTTCTATAATGTTGGGTAAGTTTACATCTCTCCTGTGACCTGTCTTTGGTTGGCCAAATGTGTCAACCCAGTTATACTTAAAGGCAGCAAATAATCAAGGATTAAGAACTCAGTTTGAGGCCTGGCTGTGCTCAGTATCGTCGCGGTCATGGGAAAGTTCCAGTACCTCTCTGAACCTCTGCAAAGCTCCTGCATAAGAGAGGTGATAAAAACTACTTCATGGGACTATTGTAGAATACAAACGAGAATCTGTGTGTTTGTGGCATGAATATGCTGATACAGATGAATTCCAAATGCCTTTTCTTGTCACCTCCTCTCTCCAGAGCACCTCCAAACTACAGGTCTACATACCAACCTTCCTTCCTTGGCATTCTTGTTTGAAGGTTATCTCCCACTTTTCATGTTTGAGGCTGAGCTCCCAAATGCCACTTCACACCAACTCCTGCCCCATTCTTCCCCATATCAGCCAATGGCATTGGCATCTTGGTGTCCTCTTCGATGCTACTCCGTGTCTCCAATACCAAGTTAACAAGTGCGGTCACTCTTTTTTGAAGAACATGCAGAATCAGACCCCACCATTGCTCTCTGGATTCAAGCCATCACACCTTCTTCCCTAGATTATTGCAGCAGCCTCCTATACAGCCTTCCACACTTGGTCTCCATTATTCCTCTCACTTTATCTCCTACAACTCTCCTCCTGTTCAGCTGTTCTGGCCCCAACTCTCCTGCTGTTCCCTGAGTATCTTCAGGCCTTTGTGTTTGTGGTTTTCTTGGACCCACTTAGGCACAAGACTAACTTCCCATTTCCTTCAAATTTTTACCAAAAAACCCCATAGTGTCTGTGAGGCCTTCCCTAGACACCCTATGTCAAATTGCAGCACCTGCCCTTAATATGTCCCTTTTTCCTTTTCTACCCTATTTTTTCTTCTTAGCATTTACCATTAATCTGCTCTATGTCTTGTTTATTTGTAATATTTATTGCCTGTCTTCCCTATCAAAACATGTCAGGTAAATAGGTCTCTACCAGGATACCCCTGCTCCATAGGGGCAGAGATTTTTGTGTTTAGTTCACTGTGTGTATCAGCATGATGGCAGAGCCTGGCACAGGTGGACACTTAATAAATTTGTTAGTGTAGCATTTTCTGGGACAGAAATCTGAGGCTCAGCACACTTAAATCCATTCAAGTTCACGCAGCTAGGAAGTGGCCTAGATGGGTAGTTAAATGTTCTGTGATGCTTTACAGCACAAAAGATCCATTTAGCAGGGCTGGAGTGGTGGCTCGGCGGTTAGGGTGCTTGCCTGGCATGCGTGAGTACACAGGTTCAAACCCCAGCACCCACGTACACAGCTAAGTGTCAGAGCAATGAAGGCCATGTGAAAAACTCAATAAAAAATTGATTCTCTCTGTCTCTCTCTCTCTCTTAAAAAAAAAAAAAAGATCAATTTAGGAAAAAGACAGGGCAACATTTGTCATCAATGCCTGCTCTCTAGTCCTGCTTCCTTCCACCAGTTGAAGAAGGTAAGTGTCTTAAATGAGGAAGGATTCAGTGCTGGACGACTTTGTGGAATTTGGCAAAAGCATTTAGATTGAGTGTTATTGAGCAAGGAAACTGGGGAGCCACCCCAGGGCTTGTTCAGAAGCACAGAGGCCAGAGACTATTATAATTAAATGGACACCAGCTGCTGGAGGCTAATGGCATGTGGGAGGAAGGACTGCTTAGTTACATGGGAGAGATTTGCTGTCTATTTGAAATTTTCAGGGAGGACTTTTAAACAGTTTTCTCTGTATCGACCCATCACACTGGTCCTACTCAATCACCTGCCCCTAAACATTTCTTCTGCCTTCCACTCTCCTGAACACACAAGGAGGAATCAGCCGTCCACCAGGCAGAACAATTAGAGAGCAGTCCTGAAATTTGATCTGTGCAGCTTTGTTGGAAGGAGGACAATGATTCTTTTTGTTCTTTGTTTTAGTTTTAAAAACATCTTGTTTGAGGAAGAGAAGATTTGGTGAACAGTGGTGGTTGTCGCTAGCAAAGCCCAGGACTTTTGCTCTCATGCTTAGGAAGCCAGCCTCTCCTTCCACAGGGACCCAACCTCCTTGGTGGAATGGAGCAGAGCTTCCAGAACCAGAGCCAAGACCCGTAGGTGGCTCCTTAAACAGTTCAGAGGGAGGTGGCAGGGGCAGGGGCTGAATAGAGGCCGAGTCCTATGGAGTGGGCTGCAGTCAGATGGAGAAGGCTGATTCCAAGGCCTGGGGCAGTGCTGGGAGCCAGAGGAGGCCTGGCCTCACCCCCGGGGTAGATGTGGTACCTCTCGGAACCTCAGGGTCTTGATGGCTGGAGGGCGGCTGACCCCAGTTTGTGAGACAGTCTTAGCCCTCTGCCCTACACAGAGCAAGCCCTCCATTTGCTTTCTTTCACTGTTTCAAGGAGCAAAGTGAGGGGTCAGGGGAATGGCTGAGAACAAAGCCTCCTTTGAAAGGTCTGGATTGTAACCAAGAGAGTGAGGGAGAGGAAAAAGCTGCTTGAGTGCCCCAGAGTACAGGAGTAGCACAGCCCTGGTTCTGGTACCTCTTCCATTTCCCTTAGGAGCCCTGCCTGCCCCCTCACATGCTCGGCCCAGTTCCCAGCCTCTGGGCAAGGGGGGTCCTGTTCTTCACCCAGATGCCCGCTTCAGTGAGTGCTGCTGTAGTCCTGTCCTGAAATCACCCAAGGGTTCACCTTCCCAGGGCCACCCTGAGGCCAGTGACTGAATGATGTGGGGACATCTTTCCTTATAACTCTTTAGGTGAAGGCTGGAGCCGTGGCTTGGCGGTTATGGCTCTTGCCTGGCATGCATGAGGATGTGGGTTCAATCTCCAGCACTACAAAGTCTTGGAGCAAAGAAAGCCACATGAAAAACTAAATAAAATTGATTCTCTCTCTCTCACTGTCCTCTCTTTATTAAAAAAGAAAAGAAAAGAAAAACAGAACTCTTTAGGTGACCCATCCCAGAGTGCCCCATCAGAGCTTCAGAAACTCACTGGGAGTGAGCTTCTCCCTCTGCCCCATGCTGCCTGGCTCTCTTCCTTATGGATGGTGTCTCAAGAGCGCTCCCTAAAGGCCTTCTGCATGTGGCTCCAGGGCGCCCACTCTAGGACCACAAGCCCTTTAGTTGTCTTTGCCCTCCACCCGCCCCAACCACAGCTCCTCCCTCTGCCTTCCAGGCACTCACTCTCTGCTACAGCGCAGCCATCTGTATCCTAGATAACTGGGAAACGGGTGCTGATGGATTAATATGTTGCCCGATAAACATAATTATTTTGGGAGCCAATGCTCATGTATAGCTAGTAATCTACAAAGTGCACCTATGTGCGTGATTTCGTTCACAAGATATAATAGCACACCTGTTGCTGTCCTCATTCTGCCTAGATTTGAATTTCAGTCCTCTATTTATTAGTCTTGTAACCTTGAGCCAGCTGTGTAAGTGTTCTCTTTCTCAATTGCTTCATCTGTAGAATGGGAATGATGGTCCCTTCCTCAGAGTTTTTATTGTGATTACGAGTCAATTCATGTAAAGGTATTAGAATAGCTCAGCCAATGAATACATAAGAAAGTTTTCTAAATCATTAGTAATCAGAGAAATGCAAATCAAAGCTACATTAAGATTTTACCTCACTCCACTCAGACTGGCAAAAATGAAGAATACAAATAATAACAAATGCTGGAGGGGTTGTAGGGAGATAGGAACACGAGCACACTGCTGGTGGAACTGCAGACTGGTACAGCTGCTCTGGAAAGCAGTGTGGAGTCTCCTTAAAAAATTAGGGATGGATCCACCATACAAACCAGCTATCCCTCTTCTGGGTATTTTCTCAGAGGAGTTAGCGACACAGCAGCATCAATGTTCATAGCAGCTCAATTTATAATAGCTAAATTATGGGACCAACCCAGATGCCCCTCACTGGATGAATGGATCTAAAAGCTCTGGTATATATACACAATGGAGTTCTACTTAGCTATTAGAAACAATGATATTGGATATTGTGACCTTTGAAGGTAAATGGATGGCAATGGAAGAAATCATGCTGAGCAAAGTTAGCCAAACCTAGAAAATCAAGGGTCAAATGTTTTCCCTCATTTTGGAGGCTGGAGTTAAACCCAGGCTTGGGTGAAAGGTAGTCAGACTCGCGTTATTGGACCCACCAAGGGTGTAGCAACATGTAATCTAGGGGAACCACAGACATGTAGGAGGGGAGGGGGAAGGGGAGAGGTAGGGGGACAGGAGAATGAGGGAAGATAAGGAGGGATCTAGAGATATAATCAACAATGTAGCATACTCTTTACACCCCTCCTCCCAGAAGTCAAATAATATTTATGCAATCATTTAATTCTGATAAATTCATAATCTTATACATATATACATATATATGTATATATATATTGACTCTTATACATATACATATATATATATAGAGAGAGATTTATATTTGTTATAGGGGTGTAATATAGAAGAATCAAGAGACTGAGGCATGGGTGATGTGGGGGTAACTATGGTTTGGGATTAAATGCATATCATATTGTTACTTTATGTACATTTAAGATTGTACAACAACTATATATATATATATATATATACATATATATATATATATATAAAGGATAGCTCCGCCATGTGGTAGATTCCTGATAAATGTTTGCTAGATACACAGGCCAGAAATCAGAAGAGCAAAGGTTTGCTTTTAACGATTACTTTCTATGTGACAACCCCTGTGTCTATACTTATTTTTTTAAATGCTAGATGCTAGTTTGGAATGTAATCTCTGATGGACAGAGAACATTTTTTAAGTGCATGGCTGGCTACCATCTTACCAAACTTAGTATGAATCATGTACCTAAAATTATTCAAGAAATACTGAATATTTCTTGAAATTATTCAAGAAAACCTGACTGTCAGGTTGACTGACTGATGAAAGCAATCTCTAGGAGCTGTCTCAAACTGGTGACTCATGAGATAACTGTACCTCCCAGATACATGGGTTTGGCTGGCACAATGTTGAGTATGTTACATTAAAATTCTTTTGAAGTATACTATAGGTCTGACCACTTTCTATAGCATTCTACCTATCTCAAAGTTGTATCATTGGAGTTGGAGAAGTGGCTCAGTGGTAGACGGCTTGCCTGGCATGTGCAAGGACCTGGGTTTGATCCTCAGTACCATGCACACAACTAAGTGAAGGAAAAATCAAAACCAGATGAAAACATAAAGTTAACTTTTTCTTTCTCATTCTCTCTTTAAAAATGTTGTGTAACCTGCCCAGCCTTTGTAGGTTTATGGGTTTGTGACCCTGCACATAGTGACATACATCAGAGTTGAAGGTGCTCATTGGCATAGGTTCCTCCGTGTGTATTCTTTTAATTTTAATTTTAATTTTCTGGTAACTGGCTCAGTCTAACCCCACCTCCATCAACAGGTAGGTGCCTAATGAAGACCTGGTGTCCTGCCTTGTAGGTACTATAAGATCACCGTGGTGCTCATGTGCTTTGTGCTCCCCACGGTGGTGCCCTGGTACATCTGGGGAGAGAGTCTGTGGAATTCCTATTTCTTGGCCACCATCCTACGCTACACCATCTCCCTCAATGGTACTTGGCTGGTCAACAGTGCTGCCCACATGTATGGAAACCGGCCCTACGACAAATATGTCAGCCCTCGACAGAACCCACTTGTCACTCTGGGCGCCATTGGTGAGTAGAAGAATTGAGAGCCTATGGGGCAAATGACAGTCTGAGTTTTATTGACATCTCAGTGGTCTTATGAGATCTGTAAAGAAGGAAGTGGAGTGGAGTGAACTTGATCTTGGCCTTAGAATCCTGGCCCTTGGACAAGTCATGTGATTGCTCAGATTTATAGTGTTTTTTTTTTTAAATAGGAATAGCAATGCCTATTTCTTAGGAACATATAAACTGTTTGGAACAGTGATCAATAACTAGTAGTTGTTTAATTTTCACAGTGGAAATTTTCCTAAAGGAGAAGTAGCAGTTGACTTTTTTTCTCAAACTGCCCTGACTACTCTAGTCTTGGCTGTCCAGTCATTTGGCAGGGAAAAGGGGGCTTCAAACAGAGAGATGGGAAGAAAGGAGAGTGGACTCTTGTGGGATGACCAAATGCTTAGGAGCTAAGCTAATGGAGTTGGATGAATTGGACAAGTCCTGGATCCTCCACTTACTCTCTATGCAAGTTATCTGGCTCCTCTACATTTGGTGTCCTTACTGCAAAGTGAAGATGTAGTACCTCTTACCTCTCCTCACTGGAGAGTCAGATGCGTTAATGCATGGTGTTTAGAGCAGTGTTTATCATGAAATAAGCCTTCTGTGTGGTGGCTTTTATCGCTAGCCTTATGGGCTTATGCAAGTTACTTGTATTTTCTGTGCATTTTCATGTGAATTTTAAAACAGGGATGCTCACAGCAGTTAGCTCAGAGGTGAGCTAACTGTGAGGATAATAGGAATTGATGCCTGGTGAGTGGCACTGTGCCCAGCATGCAGTTAGTGATTCATGAATGTCATCTGTATCTTAATGGAAACAACTCGGACTCCTTGGTAAGCTGTGCCTTGAGCGCAGAGATTAACCCAGGAAGTGAAGTTCTTAGGAAGAAACAGTCTCTGTGTCACTCCGTGATGCCTTTCTGCCACTATTTAATTAGTCATCTATTTATAAAGACCTCAGGGACCCTAAAGTTTTTGTTGTCTTGTGCTGAGAGCAAGATTTCAAGGAGTAATAAATACCAAACTTAGCTATAGCATGACTGGACTAGAAGGTGGAAATGGGCCTTGGAATAAGAGTGGGCATTTCCTGGCCCATGCCTCCTGTGGCAGACTTCTCCTCTTACCCTTTACCTTCGGAGAGGACTGTAGTGAAGGGAGCCAAATCCAGAGAGTAGGCAGAAGTGGGGAGAGCAGACAGGTGGACTGTCCATCTTTCGCTGGGATAGATGGGCCAGGGACTCCAAAGCACATGGCCACGACATGGACCCTGAAGAGCTGGACATTTGTGTTAAGTCTGTCCGGGCCAATGCTGGTCTCCCCTGTGGCTTGCTTCATAAAGGTTCTTGGAGGGCTTCTGCTGCACCTGATTGTCCAGTACAGGGGGCAGTGTATATGTAGCATCTGTTCTGAAAGCAGGAGGAAACTTTTCCTCCATACTGTAATTCTCAAAAAACACAAAAAATGATGCAAGTGAAGGGACGGGGAAGGGAAGAACTAAAATAACAAAGTTGCAGATCAGTCCACCTGATGTACTCATTGAAGTGGAGCCTTCCAATATGGCCAATGGGAGAACTATGTGATAACCAGCACCCACTTGAGAAGTAATGGAAGAGTCTGGCAGTTCCTCAAACAGCTGAAAATAGCTGCTACATAAGCTGGCAATTCCACTCCTCGATTTATACCCAAGAGAAATGAAAACATATGTCCACACAAAAACTTACATATGAATGCTCACAGCAACATTATTCATAGCACCTAAAAAATGGAAAGGAACCCAGATGTCCATCAACTGATGAATAGGTAATACAATGCCGTATATCCATACAATGAAATGCTGCTCAGCAATAAGAAGGAATAAAGTTCTGATACATGTTACAACATGGCATTACAAGCATTTTGCTAAGTGAAAGAAGCCAGTCACAAAGAACTACATATTGCATGATTGCATTTATATAAAATGTCCAGAGCAGGAAAATTATACAGACCAGAAAGTAGGGCTGGGAGGGATTGGGAAGAGGTCGAGGAGATGGCAAGGGAGTGGGGGAATGTCTTTGGGACTAATGAAAATGTTATGAAATTCATTGTGACAGGTATACAACTCTGTGAATAATGGTATAGTTTAAAAGCGTGAATTGTATAGTATGTTAATTATATCTCAATAAAGTCATTTTGTGAAATTAAATGAATTAATCATCAGAGAAATGCAAATATAAATAAAAATGAGATATCTTCTCACACACCTGTTAGAATGACTTTTAGCAAAAATACAAAAGATAACAAGTGCTGGTGAGGATGTGGAGAAAAGGAAACCCTTTTCCACTCTTGGTGGAAAGCAGTATGGAGGTTCCTCAAAGAATTAAAACTAATACTACAATCTGAGCCAGCAATCCCACAGCTGGAAATGAAATGAGCATGGTGTAGAAAGATCTGTCCTCCCATGCTCACTGAAGCATTTTCCACAATAGCCAAGATGTAAAATCAACCTCAGTGTTCCTCCATGGATGAATGGCTAAAGAACATGTGGTATATAATTGTGCACTCTTCAGCCAAAAAAAAGAAAGAAAGAAGAAATCCTGTTATGTGGATGAACCTGGAAGACAGCATGCTAAGTGAAATAAGCCAGGCACAGAAAAACAAGAACTGCATGATCTCAAATGTGGAATCTAATAAAACAAAGCTCATGTTACTAGGGTCTGGAGGAGGTAGGGAGGCAGGGGGGTATTGGTTAACACACAAAATTCCAGTTAGACCTGAGGAACAAGCTTGAGAGATTTATCATATAGCATGATGATAGTTAATGACAATGTATTGTGTTTTCTAAATTGCTGAAAGTAAATTTTAAGTGTTTTTATCATTAAAAAAAAATAAGTATGAGAGGAGACACATTAATTAGCTCATTGGCCATTCCACAAAGTATGCATATTTCAAAACATGTTTATGTGACAAATATCTATTTTATCAATTTTAAAAATAAACAAAAGAAACACAAAAAAATTTAAATGAGAGAAGCCCTCATACCTTTCATGAGTATTTTTGACAAAAAAGTAAGGGGGGAAAGCAGCTCGTTGGGAAAGAGAGACTAATACATGGGTAGATTTTGAATATTTAAAGATCCAACTCCTTTATTTACTCATCTATCCGATCTATTCTGATTTCCCTCCTCCAAGCTCTCCCAAGAAATCCTCCTGTCATCACTGCCGTCCACAAAGACTGTTTTTCTCTTATGAACAGAGTCAAAGTGATGATCTGTTATCAACAACTTAGCATTTGACTTGAGAAGTACAACTTTATAGTCCTGGTACCATGTCCACAATTCACACAGGAAATTAATCCTGAGACTTTATGCTGATAACTCACTGCATTATTTTTCCATCCAGACTTAGTCTAACCAACTGAGGAAATGTTTCTGAGGGTTGGAACCAAGGCTTTTGCTCCCCATAGAGCCCGACACAATGTCTTATACATGGTAGACCCTCAAAAAATATGGGTGATAGCCTGGCACAGCGACACATGCCTATAATCCTGGCAACTTGGGAGGCTGAGGGAAGAGGATTGCAAATTTATCAAGACTCTGTCTCAAAAATAAAATGACTAGGGATATAAGTCAGTGGTAAAGCATTCCTGAGTTTAATTTCCAGTACTGACCCCCCAAAAATGGGTGATAAAAATCTGTACAGGCAATTCACAATAGCAAAGTTATGGAACCAGCCTAGGTGTTCATCAACTGAAAAATGGATAAAGAAAATATGGCACATACACAAAATGGAGCTTTACTCAGCCATAAAGAAGAATGAAACTATGTCATTTGCTGGGGATGTGGCTCAGTGATAGACTTCTTGTCTGGCATGCATGAGGCCCTGAGTTTAAAAAAATAAAGATAGAAAAGAAAAGAAAGAAAGAAAAAGAGAAAGAAATTATGTCATTTGTTGGTTAATGGATGGAACTGGAGAACATTGTGCTAAATGAAATAAGCCAGACTCAGAAGGTCAAGGGTTGAATATTTTGTCTCATATGCAGAAGCTAGAAAGAGAATTTCATTAAAAAGGGGGTCTCATGGAAACAGAAGGAAGACCAATACACAGGATGGCAACTGAGAGAGAAAGAGGAGGGGGAGGACATGGGGACATACTGAGTTATCGATTCTACCAAATTATGCTATGTCCATAATTGAATATCCACAGTTAATTTCACTTATCTATATCACTACAATGTCCTAATTAAAATAACTAACAACAACAATAAAAGAAAGGACATCAGTAGCGTAGAGCAAGCAGATCTGTTAAATAAGGTCCTGAGGACTGAGATTGATTAAATTTTGCTTTGTGCATGTATGAATATGGCATAAGGAGCCCTTATAATATGTAACTGTAGTACACCAATAAAAAATCTTTGCAGAGAGGTGGTGATGGAGTTGTTTCAAGGACCACTTTGTCTTCCAGGTGAAGGTTTCCACAATTACCATCACACCTTTCCCTTTGACTACTCCGCAAGTGAATTTGGCTTAAATTTCAACCCGACCACCTGGTTCATTGACTTCATGTGCTTGCTGGGGCTGGCCACTGACCGCAAACGGGCCACCAAGGCCATGATCGAGGCTCGGAAAGCCAAGACTGGAGATGGAAGCGCCTGAAGCTGGAACAGCAGAAAAATGCCTCTGCCGTCGATGCCTCAGCTTACGACTTTTATCACTGTAGTTCTCTCGTTCAATGGATTGTACAAGAGGGTAGAAAATGGGGAAGGAATGGAATCTGTGATTTGGGAATTTGTTGTTTGATGATGTCAACTACACCTATTGGTAAAAACAATTGTCAATATTAGTACTATGGTTTAACATTAGAATTCAGACATATGATTCCTTCCCTCTAGCTACAAGATGTCAGATGTACATTGTTCTGTGCTTAAACATGATGTTAACCTTGGCCGGGCAAATATTTAACTTTTTCGGTGTGCTCCAGAATAGTATTTGTTTTCTTTTCTACCAATTAACCCAGCATTGCTTTTAAACACTCTATCTGAAGGAGTAGAGAGGCAGGGTAGAAAACAAGAGAGGTCTTCATAGAAACAGAAGAATGTTCCTGTTTTGTAATTACTGTGTTTGTGTTTTTGGTTTTGGTTTCCACTTTTTGGTTTGCTTAACTAAGAGAATCAAACACTTTTAAAAAAATGAGGATAATTGGAAATGGTTCTTGTATTTTTTTTGCCCTGTTTATAGCTTGCTAATACTGTCTTTGCTTTAAATGAGTTTGGTTCGCCACCAAGCTAGTTTTGTGTCCCAAGCCGTATGCTTAATCCATCCTATAATTCAGTGCCTGCTTAGATGTTTGATTTTGTTCTATTTGCTATTGTCATTTAAAAGTGTATAACTCAGACATGCCAGACATCAAATTAAGCTCAAACGAAGTTCTCATTTAAATGTTTAGACACCTAATTTGTATTCTAATTGATCCAGCCGCTGATGCATATACTTTTGCTACTTCTGTTAAATAAGTGCAATAATTTCCCACAGCAGGCCATCAGATCGTAATAACTGAAAGTTATCTAGAACTCTTTGTCTAGTAACATTTCATCTGCATGCATCTTCATTGATTTTGCAGCAAAATATAAAGTGATCATTATGTAGTTTCTGGATTAAAGCAATTTTTGTGTGTTCAGTTACCTTGTAAAGAGCATGTCAGATTAATGGGACAGTGTGCCCTTTGTGTTAGATGGTAGAGCAAAAGAAAGGCTTTATAGTATTGGTGTCAGAGTTACTTTGATGATAGATATTTTCAGGAATGAGGTAGGTTTTAAAAAATTAAATTTTAGAAAAAGAAATGATGCCAATTGGAAATTATCATAACGAAATTCTTCATCCAGCAGGTGTTTAACTGTGTCATTTTGCCATTAATGATATATAAACTATGAGTGATTTAAATAAATGATTATGAATTCACTGGTGTTCTAATCCAGATACTCAAACATTCTTTGGAGAATGTTCTTTCAATAGTACTTACTTGCTTCTTGTTGACCATATGACTCACATTTGACTTGAGCCCTGGACACCAACAACCGTGAGACCAGGTCTCTCTCATCTCACTTGCCTGGGGCATAACCAAAGGGGAAGCCAGTGAATTTGTATAGAGTCCAGAACACCCTCCTCCATGGCACTATTCCACATTTTAAAAAAAGAGAATGAGAAAGAGAGAGAAGAGTCAACTTTATTTTTTCACCTGGTTTTTGTTTTTCCTCTACTTAGCTGTGTATTGTACATGGTGCTAGGGATCAAACTTGTGTCCTCACACGTACCAGGCAACACTGTACTGCTGAGCCACCGCTCCAGCCCTGTTTCACATTTTTCATGTACCAACACTCTGTTCTAGCTAATATATTGGAACCTCTGCTCCTTACATGTCACCCAGAAGAGCATGAAGACCACCCTTCTTCCCCTAGCTCCATCAGTGGTGATCAGAGGTGGAGATGAACTCATATTCTCAGCCCAGTCCTGAGTCTCTCAGCTTTTCCTCTGTACCACCCAAGTCTCTCTCTCTCTCTCTCTCTCTCTTTTGTCCCAAAGCAGCTGTGCCACTGCCACTACACATAGACATCTTGGCCCAAAGCCTAATGGATTCTAGCCATTGATGAGTGCCAGGCTAGACCTCACTGTGTAAGGACCCTTTGGAAACACCTGTGGCATTTGTTAGCTGCTTCATATTCCAGTCCCTTATTGCGAAGCCCTCGTATGGAGTGTTAGTGGTTGTATTCCAAGATGAGTTTGTACTGGCATGGTCTAAAATGACCCTGATTAGGAATGTTTTATGTGAACCTTTGACTTAAGTGCCGCCATCTCTATCTGCAGCAGTACTTATGAATGACCCAGGATTGGGATGATTTAGAAGAAAAAGCAGGGAGCGCTTAGATCTCCAGGGGTCTTCCAGATGAATCTTCCCTGCAGGTCTCAACAGAACCTAAAAGAAGAGAATAGCCCTGGGGAGGCCCTAAGGAGGTTGATGCTTTTTTTGAAAAGTTCAGTTTAAGGTAAGGGAATGATCTCCCCATGTCTTGTCATTAATCTCCTGGTCCTGCAAGGCTTACTTGAGAAGCATCTGCCCCTGCATCTAGTCAAGGGGAACCAGTTGGTAGCAGTTCCAATAGTGCACTTCCCATAGGTGTCGTAGTAGCGGTGTGGAGCTGGCCTGTAACTGGGATGCCAACTCAAGTCCCTAGCTGTGCTACTGGGCAGCTGTGTGACCTTTAGAAAAAAATCACTCTTTCTGAATTCAGTTTTCTTATCTGCAAAGAGAGGGAATTAAAACAGACCCTGTCTAAGTTCCACTCAGCAGCAGCAGGGACAGGGTGTCTCTGTGTGACCTCAGATTTGAGACACCTCTCAAGTCAGTACCCATCCTTTCTGGGACCTGGAAGGTAAAATTGAGGGGAACTGATTGAGTCTGAATGGGAGAGCAGAGACAGAGGCTCAAAGGATAGAATGTTCCTTCTGAAAAAAAAAAAAGTACATGTATTTAATTTATTCCCAAAATGTGACGAAGCAATAAAATATAATGCACCATGAAAAACAATCTAATGGAAAACATATACTGCAAAAAGCTCTGCAGCTTCGGGGGTAGTAGAAATAGCACTAGCTTCAGAGTCTTAAGACCTGAATTTGAATGCTAATACCTGCCCTAATTTGTTCCCTAAAGTATGTTTTTAGGCTCTGCCATATTAAAAGTGCCCTTTGACAATCTACTAAGCCTCTCTGGGCTTTGCTGTCCTCATCCACAAAATGGGAACAGTTATACTTATGTGCATCAGATGAATCTGGAAGCTTCAGCTTCATGCAGTTCCTCCTGCATCTTAGAGCCCCAGGAGACTAGGTTTAGGGTGAGTGGCATGTCTCAGACACAAGGTGGAAATTAGGATGTGTGCCGAAGGCTGCAGACCAGAATTGGGGAGGGCCAGCATCTGGGCCTGGTTTTACCGTTCACTAGAGTTTAGCTGCCTTAAACGGTCAGAGCTGCAGCTTCATTTTCCATAAAAGAGGTTGACCATGGGCTGGATCGGTGGCTCAGCAGTTGTGGAGCTTGCCTGGCATGCACAAGGATGCAGGTTCAAACCCCAGCACCACATACACAACAAAGTGTTGGAGCAACGAAATTCAAATGAAAAACTAAGTAAAATTGATTCTCTCTCTCTCTCTCTCTGTGTGTGTGTGTGTGTGTGTGTGTGTGTGTGTCCCTCTTTCTTTTTTTAAGAAAAGGCAGGGGGGTGGGTTTGACCAGATTGAATATCCTGTTCAGCTCTGCTCTTTGGGGGATCTTCCCTCTCTGCTTGAAGACAGTAAATGGCCCATTCTCAGTGTCTAGTCTTTTTCATGTTCCTCTAAACCTCTGGCCTCTCCCTTGCCTCACCTCCATTTGGGGACCAGTCAAACCTGCAGTGTGTTCAAGCTTCGGTCAGCGCACTTCCCTCCACGTGGGGAACTAGGATAGAAGATTTATGAAGGGAAGAGATTGAAGCTGGTGGATAGAATGAACATTATATGGGAAGTTCATTTCTTTGTTTCAAGCCTGTCCCCAGTTACAAAGGTGACTAAAAGCTAGTTATGTTCTCCGTGGCTGTTCATGTGAAGAAAAAAAAAAAAAAAAAGGAAAGAAATATCCTAACTTTTTATAATTTGCCTCCCCTCCCCCCGCCATTTTTAGCTCAGGGTGTTAGGCAAAATCCTTTCCTTCCCCTTCCTCTACGTCAGGGAAGTGCTATAAATGAGCTGGAAGCTCCTCTCCTTGTTCTCTCTGGTGTTCCCTTGTGGGCTTTAGAGTTCATAGCGCTCACCTCCACCCCCAGGAATGTTCCTGACTTCTAAATCTGCAACATCAGAAGCAAGAGGAAGGAAAGCCCTGGTCTCATGGCACCTGAGACACAGCAAGCTGACAGTCCATGTAGCTTCTGTGGCTCTGACATTGCCTTCTTCTTTCCTCTTCCTCTCAGCCTCCATATGTCTCTGACTCCCCACATCCTGTCCATCAGGACTCCAAAGGAAAATACAGCTCTCAGCCTGAATTAGCTCAGGCTGCGAAGGCTTTGTCCTGAGACAATCTTTCGGTACAATGCCTGACCTATTTTAGTATGGAAAAAAGATGATTTTGTCTTGGGCCACCTGTCCAAGTCCCTCACAACTCATGTCTGCTACCTTAATGTCCTCTAGCACCAGCCTTCTGTGTTATCACTGAGAAGATTTTCAAAAGTTGCTCCTATTTCAGAAGCTCTAACGAGTGGCCAGAGCCAGCAATCCCTGTGCTATCTATGGACAAGGTGACTGGGCCACACCAAAGTGGGATGTGATTGTACTTTTTTTTACTACCAAATTTCCGGTTCACAGCACATGGACTGCAAAACACTGGTGCTATACATAGAGGGTGCTTGTTTATCCTGGCTGTGCAACATTGGGAGTAAAGGCAGGTTTGGGTGAGACGGCCTTCCAGGGACATGTCGGGAACATTAGTGGAGGATGAATGGGTCTAACTGGAATAAACAACCAGCATCTCAAAGCAAAACTGAATGGCCATGGGCTGGAGCGGTGGCTCAGCAGATACGGTGCTTGCCTGGTATGCACAAGGACCTGAGTTTGAACCCCAGCACCATGTACACAACAAAGTGTTGGAGCAACACAAACCACATGAAAAACTAAATAAAATTGATTCTCTCTCTCTCTCTCTCTCTCTCTCACTGTCCCTGACTCTTTAAAAAAAAAACAAAAAACAAAACAACAACAACAAAAAACTGAGTGGCCATGTGGGTGGTGACTTTCCAGTTCCGGTGAACAAGCTCCCTATACCTGAGGTGGAGGGACAGGGAAGCCCTGCTTTGGTTCCTTCCTAGCCCTGCAGTTGCTGCCTGTGAATGAAGGATGGCTTAGTTGTAGCTGACTGAGCTGAAGCAAGACAGAAATCCAGCAGGGGGAGCATTGCCCTCTCCAGCTCTGGGGCCTGGGGCACACTGGGCTGGGATGTGGGTTCTCAAGGGCTTGGGGAGCCCCACCTCTGTGGCCCTGCTGGTTGCTAGGGCATTCTCTCGGGCTGGCTCTGCATGCTGCCTGCAGCTTCCCTTGGCAGGTGTTCCGTGTTTCTGTGTCTCTGCCTTCCCAGGGTCTCCACTGCAGCCTTGGCCTCACTCGCACCGCTCTATGCACTGTCCTGCCATGGGCTGGTTTCAGGGATTCCACCCACTGTGTCATGAGCGCGCTATGTCATGAACAGACAAAACACGTTCATGTCTTTCCACAATGTCAGAATTTACTGAATAACAATAAATTCATGGGCTACACCACTTTCATCAGGGGCAGTTCCCTGAATACCTGTGGGTCACATAAGCTGGACAAACACAAGCTGTTTTATTTCAGTCTTATTTCTAATATCGAGAACACTCAAGTCACACATACTTCACACAATGATACATAAATAGGTCCCAGAAAGACGAAGAAAGGGTGAAAGTAGCCACAGGGTCACAGAATGCTGTGCCAAGAGCAGAGGCAGCGGGAGATATGAAGGCAGAGTCAAAGAGTCACTGTAGGTGGCCAGATAAGGATTCTAATGAACAAATTCCACAGAGTTGTCAAACTCTGTCTGGACAGATGGCAGTTTCGGTTTCAGAGTGTCAGCTAGAGGTGTCAACTTGGAATAGGCCATGTATTGTCATCACAGGAAGGAGAAACTGCACTTTGCTGAATCCCAATGGGGACAGGAAACCAGAGGTTTGTTGCTGTGACATTTTCCTGGGCAAGGCCTGTGATGAGTGACCAGGTGATGGGGTCAAGGTGCCACTGTGTCCAGTCTCAAGGTACCCCTTCTTTTATGAGTTTTCATCTGGTAAGGTTGATAAGTTCCCATGTCTGGTGTTCCTGATATGATTTGGAATATCTATGTGTCCAGGTACTCCTTGATTTAGTTTGCTAAGTTGGCACATATAAGTTATTTATCAATTTTGCCTTATGATGGTGCCGGGAAGACAGGGGTTACTTACTTGTACACAGTATGAAGTCCTTCTACCTTGGCATTTGGACTCAAAATGGAATAGCTCATGGCAAATCACTGATTATAAAATGGAGTAACTCAGGCCCAGCCTGAAAACTGCTGTTCTATACATCAAAGAGTAATTCAGAGTGGGGCCGGGCTGACTGCAGTCAGTGAGTGTGAATGTCCTGGAAGGAGGTGTCCCTGTGGGAGCTTGTGTACTTATTGATTGTGTCTACTGCCAACCTTTACATCCACTTCTAAGATTTCTGAAAGGTCCTTGTCCTTACTGCTCATAGGTTTACTGAGGACGCCAGTCCGCTGCCAGCACCAAGGGCAGAGCCCGTCCCCGCGGCATCCGTTTGCAGGCCTGGATGTGGCGACTGCGACAGGAGGCTGTTAGGTGGCCAGTGGTACTTCTGGCTGGCGCTGGCCTGCAGGATGACGTTTCGGGAGGGCCGGTGTCTGTTCACTCTAATAAAGGTGGATTTTGGTGCAGTCAGAGTATTTTTGACTTGATCATGGCTCTGCTGAGACGCTGCATTGGCTGCCAGTTCCTTTGTGTGTCATGATGTCCTGACCTGCCCACCGAGCTCTTGCTGAGGAACAGCGTGCTCTGTAAGGCGTGCAGTCTCAGCTGAGGGCTGTGACGTTGTCTCCTTGGCTATTTAAAACAATTACGTGGTTATTTGCAGTTACTCCAGAGCTCAATTGAAGTGGAGTGGCTTTGGGTCCTTTGCGCACGGGTCCAGGTGGCGGCTGATGCTTCTCCAGAGACGTCCCGGGGAGCAGGTGCATCCCAGCCCCGGCCATGGTGTGTGCCACGTGGCAGACACACCAGTGTGACAGAGCAGCTGTGGAGGGTCCTGGAGCCACTTACACTAGTGTTGCACACGTTCTCTGGGGAGTGTTACTTGAATCTGTCTTGAACTGCAGAAAAAAACAAATGATAATAGAAAGAGTTAGAAAAAAGAAAGAGTAATTCAGAACAGGACACAGCCTGCTGTCCTTACACTGCCTGGCCTCCCAGGTTCCTCTGATACCATGATAGAAGCCTTCATGACCCCTGACTTTTGCCTTCTGAATGCATGCAAAACCAGCACCACAAGGGTAAAGCCACGCTTGGCCAGTGGGAACCTCTGGCCGCCTTGTTGGCTGGACACCAGGAAACAATTCCCTAGGTAACCTCTGGCTGCCTTGTTGGCTGGACCCCAGGAAACAATTCCCTAGGTATTTTTGGATGAACAGGATGCCCATCCTGGAGCACATTTCTCAAAAGAGTCAGCCCTGGAAAGTTTCTGAAGCAAATTTGAATTCTGCAGCTCTGAGTCTGTGATGGCTGTGGCCTTGTCCATACTTGAGAGGCCCTCAAAGCATCTTTCCTATCGTTCGTGTGCAAAGAACTGGGCTTTTTAACCACACCCTCCTTGATCAAAACCTTAAATGTACTTTGTTTCTAACCAAGCTGCAAACTTTTTCTAATAGTCTGTTCTGCTCCTTTTTCTTCCTGATTCTCACTGAAACTCTGGATAAAAAGCAGCCAGTAATACTATGTCACAGCCTGAATACTGCGCTGCTTTGAAATTTCCTCTGCCAGATAAACTAGTCTGTCACCTTTAAGCTCAGCTTTCCACAAAATCTCAGAACATAAACAAAATGTGGGAAAATTCCTTGCCTCAGTTTAACAGTGATAGCCTCTAGTCCAATTTCCAGTAGAATCCTCATTTCCATCTGAATCCTCATCCGCCTGGCCTTTACTGGCCACGTTCCCATCAATATTCTGGTCTTATTATCAGTCTCAAGTCTGTCTACTTGTTACTCAAAAGCCAATACTCAAGAATTTGACAGGAAGGAAATCTGGTTGAAATCAAGGCTGAAATCTTGAAAAGAGGGAGCTATCGTCATTCCTTAAAAAACAAACAAACAAAAAACAAGACCGTCTTGGGGAATCAGGTGCACAAAACAACTTTGATAGTGAGATAAAAGAGGGACAATGGGGAGGAAGGCTATTCACTGAGTGGGATCTTCATTATCCAGGACAGGTTCTCCCCTACAACCCACAGCCAGAACAACGCAACTGACCTCAACATCCTGGGCTAGTTCCTGTAAATCTTGAGACAAAAACATTACTTTTCTACATGTCGAGCAGCATCTTACACAGTCCGATACAGTCTGAAGGCCACTAGACGTTCTGGGTTCTATAAATCTGAAGAAAGACGTTTAGCAGTTAACATGTTAGTTGTGTAGCTGAGCCTTTAAACTTTAGAATGTCAGACAGAGGGAGGTTAAGGAACTCTGCGAAGGCCAACTTGCAAAAGAGCGGCTGTTCGAGCCCCCATCAAGCACCTCTCCTCAAGCTCTTCTTACAGCATTCTGGACACTTTCTAGCTTATTTCTTCAAACTTGTCCAAATTTTTCTGCAACCCAATCCAAAGACTCCTCCACAGTGTCAGTTATAGGATAGTGGTAGACCACCCCACTTCTCAGTACCAATTTTCTCGACATCACTCAGTCCAGTCAAGTTGACAACCAAACTTAACCATCATGGCAAGCAAGTGTTGTATCCTTATAAAAAAAAAAACGGGGGGG
>PVKS010015255.1:0-46402 GCA_004027875.1 Aplodontia rufa | reverse complement strand
GCTTTCTTTAAAGTACCAGCTTTGTAATACTTATGCTTCTAGCAGTCTGTATAGTTGTCTGTCTTCAGAGGAAGGTTTTTCACATTTAGTGAGTTTTCTTGCTCTTATGGTAGTAATAAATTTTTTCCCCAAAAGTCAATCCAGGTGAGAGTGAGTGGATAAAGCAAAGTTTTTAACTAGTATGGTAGTTATTGTTGATTGGATAGAAGGGTTGTTAGTATTTCTAAATGCATCTTGTTTAATATTGCCCATTAGCTTTCATGCCTGGTCAGCAAACTCTTTTAATTTTTATTTATAGAATACGTGGCTTGGGGGGCTGGAGCCATGGCTCAGTGGTTAGAGCTTGCCTGGCATGCATGAGTATGTGAGTTTGAATCCCAGCACCACCTACCATGTATACAAGGAAGTTTCTGAGCAATGAAAGCCATGTGAAAAACTAAATAAAATTGATTCCTTCTCTTTCTCTCTCACTGTACCTCTCTCTCTCTCAAAAAAAAAAAAAAGTGGCTTGGTTGAGTGTTGTGTTTTGGTTGTTTTTTTGTTTGTTTTTTAGGAAAAGTAAATGCAGGTTGGAGGACTCTAACACAGGCCTTATGCCTGATGTCCGTCAAAATGACTAAATTAATCCTCTTATTTTTATTATTTGTTGTAGGCAAATTCATAGAAGAAATATGTATCACTAGGATAACTTCCTGGGCTGCAGACTGTCAGCCCATGTCGGGTGCTGACTGCCTATTGCAACTTTTTAAATGATCTTGGCCTTGGTAATGTTGTACCCATCATTTCAGCGAATGGGGAGGGAAAAAAGATTTTCCCCTAAAAGCATTAGGCAAAAGTGGGTTTTTGTGTGTTTGGTTTCTTCCCTTCCCCTCTGTTGGCTTTTACTTTTAATTCTTAAATGTTAATATTGCAGGTCACAGGCATGACAGGCAGTGAGCAGGTGAGTACTGAAACCTCCTGTTAGCTAACAGGCTTCTGAATGTAGTGCTGGGGTCCACAGGGAAGGCTGGGGAGGGTAGCAAGGAGAGGCTGTGTCAGCTACTACAGACTTAAAGCAGAGTTCCTGTCTTTTTGAAATTTAAAATTGCTCCTATGCAGCTTATTTTATTTTTGTTTAATCAAATAAACAAGAGGGTTTTCAAAGGGGGAGGGGAGAGAAATAGGTGCATGAGTAAAATAGAGGAAGCAAAGATATAAGGAACTAAAGTAAATTGTTTTCCCTTATACATATACTGTGTTTCCTGTGTAAGACATCACAAACTATAAAAATAAAACCAAACAAAATTAATAAAGAAAAAAAAAAGCAACCCACCAAAGCCTTGAAAAACTACCACCAAAACATTATTGGCTCAATAGTAGGTTTTCAGGGAGAGAAGGAAACACAACTTTATATACGCATCAATTCTAATATATTTCTGAGTGCCAGATACACTAGAATTGAGGGGTGGTTGAGGCAAATTGAATATAGGATTATAGGACTTCAGAACCAAAAATTTAACCATTACTTTATACCCTTCATTCAGAAAATCATCCCTTGATTACACAGTACTGTACAAGTATTATGAAGTAAGGACATTTTTATTTGGAGAATTGTGACAATATGAAAATAAACCAAAGGAGAATATAAATGCAAAACAAACTACCCTTAACTACTAAATTCAAACTTGCCATCAATATTACACTTGCAAACATTAAAACAGTGAAAAATATATAGAATATTTGTTAATGATTAGTCACTTTATTTAGTCCATATAATAGTTTCATAATATATTATAATCCATACTTAATAAAGGGGAAACTGAGGCACCAAACCTGTTCTTGATTGTATACTAATGAAAGGTGGAGCATATATTAAACCCAGAGAGACTAATTCAAGAGTCCACAGATTACGGAGTTGCTGGAAAATTCTGCAGTTTCCCAAATCAAGGGATGCAGCAATGTTTTCTGAATATTTGATAAAGTTCCTGGAAAATACATACATACATATGTACTCATGCACAAACTTGGATACGCACACAATCATACAGAGAAAAATACACAATCTCACACTCACACACACATGCACACACATTTGCAAATGCACATATATGTGCATGCTCACACACTTACACTTATACACACATTGTCATGGTTTGGGTATGAAGTGTCCCCTAAAAGCTGCTATATTAATGGAGGAATGCTCACAGGAGAAACGACAGAATTGTGAGAACTGTGTTCTCATAAAGCCATTCTACTTTGAAAGGACTGAGTGGTAACTGTAGGCAGGTTGGGCGTGGCTGGAGGGGCAGGGTTATTGGGAGTATGCCCTGGAAGGGTTCATGTTTCCTGTGGACTCTTTCTCCCTCTTTTCCTCCTTTCTCCTGGCTATCATAAATGGAGCAGCGTTCTTCCACCATGATGTTCTCTGCCTGATACTGGGCCCAAAGCAATGACCTTGACTGACAGTGAACTAAACCTCTGGAACCGTGAGCCAAAATAAACTTTCCCTCTTCTAAGTTGCTCTTGTCAGGTGTTTTGATCACAGTCATACAAAAGTGACAAACACAGAAGTTGGTACCCAGAAGGAGTTGATGCTGTGATTAGTCTGAGCCTTTGGAAATGATTTGTAGGAGGGGTTGGGAAAAGTTTGGAGATGAAGCCTGGAGACCTTAAAATGTTGTAAGCATAGAATAATGTTAGGGGAGCTCTGAAGATCAGAATGCAGTCAATGAAGGCTGCGTTCATGAGGTTTTAGAGGGGAATAAACATTCCCTTGGATATTGGACTAGAGGCCACTTGTGTTATATTCTTGCAAAAAACTTGTGTTCATTTTGCTAATGTCCCAAGACTTTGTGGGAGAATGAATTTAAAAGTGATGGACTAATTAATTTGGCAGAGGAAATTTCAAGCCAGCACAGCATTCGGTCAGTGGCATGGATTTTGATGGCAGGCATTAGCCAGGTATACTGCAGAACTGAAGGATTTTTGAAAACTTTTAGCTTAACCAGAAAATTGGGGCCAACAGAGATGTGGTTAAAGAGAGCAGAGTCATTAAGGAGATGCTAGGTACTTTGAACAGAGACTATAGGAAGGATGGCTTGAGTGCATCTCAGGAATTTGCAAAACCATACCCATTGCAGGCTCAAAGACATAGAAATAAAAATTCCTGTGGGAGGAGATCATGGCACCCTGTTCACTTAGCGGGGGCTGGGAAGTTGTTTTACCATACACAACAGCCCAGGCATTCAGAGGCTCCTTGCAGGTATAATTCCAGGGGTCTTGAGTGCTGCGCAAGCTGGAGACAGACCTTGGCATCATCCATATGGTGCTGGCCATTCTCCTGGCTCTTCTTCCTTGGCGGATGCTGAAGTGTTGGGTTGTGGAGGCTTTCATGGAGATGGAAGGTCTGGGAAGACAAAATATAGCAGGGTCAGAATCCTTGAGGGCTGCCCATGAGAAGGTGAGGTGTGAAAGTTGTAAATGCGAAGCAAAAGCTGGAATGAAGCCAGTGACATGGACTGTCTTTGAGAAATGCTGCTGGTTGTGGAGAGGACAAGGCTAAAACAGCCGTCGTGCACAGGGACTGACAAGGCCAAAGGGTTAGGATTGGTCAACTCCTTGGGCAGAACATCTCACCACTGAGTCCTAGATGGTACGCAGTGTTATAGGACCTGTTTCACAGCTGGGTTTTGGACGCATTCCTTCTGTCTGTGTCTCTGTTCTTCCGTTTTGGAATGGGCGTGTTCACTCTGTGCCACTACATATTGGATATGTGTATCTTGCTCTTTGCTTTACAGGGGTTCACAGCCAAGAGTTTGCCTTGAGTCTCAGGTGAAGCTTTGGATTTGGACATTTGGGCAATGTTACAACTATTAAGACTATGGGACTCTTAGAGATAGACAAAATGTATTTTGCATTATGAGATGAATATGAGTCTTTGGGGGGTAGGCATAGAATATTATGGCTTGGATATGAGCTGTTCGCCCAATAGCTCCTGGGTTGATGCATGAATGTTTGGAGGTAAAGTGATTGGATTGTGAGAGCTAAATCCTAATCAATCTACTCCAGTTTGAATGAAGTAACTGGGTGGTACCTGGCAACAGACAGGGTGTGGTTGGAGGGGGTGGGTCACTGGAGGTGTGCCTTTAAGGATCCATATTCCCTATGGCTGTGACCCACCTCTTTCAGCTTCTTGACTGCTATGACAACTATGAAGGCTATGATATGCTCCTCCACCATGTCCTTCTGCCTCACTTGGGTCCAGATCAATGGACTTGGCCAACCATGGACTAAACCTCTGAACTGTGAACCAAAATAAACTTTCCTATCTCTAAGTTTTTCTTGTTGGGTATTTTGGGCACAGCAACATAAAGTGAACTAATACACATGCATACACACACAAATACTTATACACGCCCATACATGTATACATACATATATACATGTATACACACATATGTATAAACACACATTTCCACATGCATAAACACATCCTTCTGCCTACACATGCATGCACACATATACACACAAACACAAATATTGCTTCTGTGCTATTTGGGAATTTAGGGGCAACTTGGTTCATAACTAGATATACAAATTCTGTTGGAATTACTGGCTGTCCAATATCTTTGGTAATTTCCATACCAGTCAAAATAAGCGAGACCCTTATTTTCCTTTCCCCAGCTTTAAAAAGCAAAGAAGGAAAAGAAACCTTAAATTTGTAGCACCCTTAAAATGGCATAATTTTCAGATGTCAAGGTACTTTCTTCTCTGGTCCACACTGGCTTGGTTTTAGCAGATGCGAACACTGGATTGGCTTCCAAGTGAGGTAGCTCAAAGACTGGAGAACGACACAGGGTTTGGATGTCTGTGAAATAGTACTGAGGGGTAATAAGAGGGTTAGGGCTCCAAAGATGCGCTTTTCAATCCCAGCTTTGCTGTATGGGTTTAGATATGTTGTTTAAACTCTCAGAGGCTTTGTTTTCTTCCTTTGCAAAAGCCCGTGCCTTGAATTGCTGTTGTAAGGATTAGATTAGAAAATGCATGGAAAGTACTTAGCACAGAGTACCTAGATCATGCTCAATGATTTGTAAATCACTCCTTTTTCTATTGTGGCAAGATAGTCCTGGGAAAAATTTTTTTTGTCTGAAATTTCCTTCATGTATGTTGATTTAGAAGTCCTAGGAAGAATCAACGTAAATAAAACTTTGGAGACTTTTGAATTTGGGCAATATTGCCAAGGATAGCAATCAAATAAACCTTAATATAAGCTAAATGGTCTCCAATGAGCTTGATTAGATAGATGTATGGTATAAATAAAAATCCTTATGATGATACTTATTAGTGGTTTTTACTTATACAATGAAAACTATTTGCCAAGTGCTTTTAGCATATGATTTAAAGTACTATAATAATGGCATAAATTAAATACCACCATTCATATTTAATAGGTAAAACAGTGGCAAAGAGATTAGGGCTATCTTCAGGGACACACAACTAGTAAACAGAAGACCTGGGATTCAAAACCAAGTTTTGCTCTCTCTGTTATATCTGCTCCGTGCTCAGATGGGCTAGGAAACTGGTTCTAGCAATAAATGAAGTGAACATAAACACGTTGTTTCATCACTCCAATGAATGCCAAATATTTGCAACCTCTCGGGGAGAACCACCAACTCACTCTGTGCTGGAATTCAGAATCCCTTTCGCTGATGAAATTATTTCCGTTGATGTGGATTTCAATTCCATCTAACAGCAACAAGCCACTGCCTTGGCAAGGAATGTGCTGTTGTTAGGGGGTTTCCTGGAGGGGCTTCTTTCATTTTCAGTTAGATGAATTTGGAGAATACGATTATTAACATCTGTCCAGTCCAGGCAGAGATAAACTTTTATTCTAGGAACTGGTTTTACTTCTAATGGATCTTGTCATAGGATTGAAAAAAAATTCCCAAAGAAAAGAATCACTGATTGCATTAGGAAGACAGATCAAAGATAAATAAGTCATAAGCAATTAGCAGAACGTGACAGGGCTACAACGTAACATATAGGTTAAAGGTACCAGAAGAAATAAATAAGTATAGTAGGATCAACATAAGAAATAGGCTGGTGGTCCGTTTTTAAAATATAGTATTTAGCTTTAAAAGTAAAATTACTTGGGATGTAAGAAAGACAGCTAGAGGGGAGAGCAGAATGAAAACTTAAGCAGTTAATACTGGAGTGTAAGAATTCATAGCCCTTTGAAAAATGGGGTGAGAAGGAACCCCCCACTACATACACATACCTATGTGACATTAGGGAAGACTTATACACCCAGGAGGAACCTGGGGAGGGCCTTGGTGCACTAAGGGACAAACTGCTGGTTGTACCCACTCTGGACTGTGCCTACTCCCTGCTTAAACACTCAGTCTTGCAAGATTATCAGTAAAGCTCCTCTTTTTGGTCCACCTTGTGTCTCCTAGTCCACTGTTTGGGTTTGGACAGGTGACCATGTTTCTCATGGGCGACTAAAGAGGCAATGATTAAATCTCTTTTGGGGAATTCAGGACATTCTTTATAGAGTTGAAACTCACTGCACCGGGTCATGAACAGTGGATAAAATGCTTCCAAATGACAGACGAGAGAGAGGAATGGAGTATGAAGTGAAGTTAGATCTCCTGTGACAAAGGGAAAATATCAGACAACGTGGAGCTAGATTGATAAATTATTCTAGTGGGACACACAAGCAGAAAATAATCCAAATAGTAGATCTGTTGTGTGGTCTTTTACAACGCCAGCCAGTTCTGTGTTCTCCCACTCCAACAAGGCACAGCAGTTCTTTCCAACGTCTTCTATGTGGAGGTAGTGCCAGATCTCAAGGGCTTACTCCCCCTTGTTTATGCAACCAGTTGCAAATGGGGTCCTGAAACTACCCACACTTCTCAACATTTATCAGTTCAGGGATTCCCATGGCCCCCTCCTCAGGTTGAATAGTTTTCTAGAATGACCTGAAAAACTCAGGAAAGCACTTTAAATACGACTATTGGTTTATCACAAAAGATGCAACTAAGGACCCTCCAAATGGGAAGGATGAACAGGGCATGGTAGAGCGGGTGGGGTGTGGGGTTGAAATGCCATTGTTCCAACACATGATATGCTCACGAACCCAGAGGCTCTCTGAACTCTGTTGTTGGGATTTCTATCCAAGCTTCATTATATAGTCTTGATCAATTATGGCATTGCCTATTGGTGACTGAACTCACTGTGTGTTTACTAGAGGTGGAGTAAAGATTGGATAAGCTGAAATTTCCAAACCTCTAATCACATGGGTTGATTTTTCTGGTGACCAGCCCTTATCCTGAAGCTATCTAGACTCCCTCCTCCCCTGAAGTCAACTTTGCACACACAGAAAACCTTACCACTCAGAAAAGTCTGAGAGTTTGGCAATTCTGTGCCAGGAATCAGGAACAAAGACAAAAATATACATTTTTTTTTTTATAATACCATACCTGTATTCAATCATGTTTACTTTAAATGTTTATCAATTAACTTATGCTTAATGTGGCTGCCATTGCCACATGTATTGGAGTTTAAATTTAAATCTAATTTAAATTGCAGTACCTTGCTTGTACTCGACATATTTCAAGTACTCCATGATCACATGTGGATGGCGGCTATCATATTGGATCATGAATGTGGAGACATTTTGTCCTAGAAAATTCTGTCAGACAATGTGGGGAACACAGAAACTCCAAATAGAATTTATTTTATTTTTAAGAGAGGAGGACAGTGAGAGAGAGACAGAGAATCAATTTTTATTGAATTTTTCACATGGCTTTTGTTGCTCTGATGCTTAGTTGCGTACGTGGGTGCTGGGGTTTGAACCCGTGTACTGGTGCACATAACCACTGAGCCACCACTCCAGCCCCCAAATAGATTTTAAAAAGCAAGACCCAATTATGTATTGTCTACAAGAGTTACACTTTAAATATGAAGACACAGAAAGATATACAAAACCAACAGCAAACATGAAAGGAATACTGGAGTAGCTATATTAATGTTAGATAAACCAGGCTTCAAGACAAAGAGCATTATTAGAGGCAAATAGGGGCAATTCATCATGATAAAAGGATCCATTCATCAGGAATTCATAATAATTGCTCATAGGCCTAATAACAGAGCATCTAAATGCAGGAGGCAAAACTGAGAGTACTAAAGCTAAAATAATTCCACCATCATACTTGGATTTTTTTCGTATTTGTGATGCCAGGGATTGAATCAGGAGTGCTGAGCCACACCCCCAGCCGCTTTTGTCTTTTATTTTGAGATTGGGTCTTGCTAAATTGCTCATGGCCTTGCTAAGTTGCTGAGGCTGGCTTTGAAATTGTGATCCTCCTGCCTCAGCCTCCGGAGCCCCTGTGATTACAGGTGTGCACCTACTGTGCCTGGTGTATTTGGAAATTTAAATACCACGGTGTCACTAATCAACAGAACAAAGAGACAAGAGGTTCAGTAAATTTAAACCTTTAAGGGCATACATTAGGAAAGAAGGAAGATCTATAATCAGTGATCTAAGGTTCCACCTTAAGAATCGAGGAAATGAAATGCAAAGTGAAAATAACTAGAAGGAAGGAAATGCAGCTAAGAGCTGACAGGAACAAAACTAAAGAAGAATAGAGAAATGTATCAAAGCCAAGGGTCAGGAAAGAAGCGGAGTGGGCTAGGGATGTCAACTGTGAGGATCAGAGGTCAGAGGGGACAGAATGCCCCATAAGGTCATCAGGTCTTTTTAGCAAACAGCTGGTCATGTGAGGGAACTTGGTGACATCATCTTTCTGTGTTGTGAGGCTTGATTATTATTAACAACATTATGAAATTTAAATTGCTAGCATAATCTTACTTGTTCAAGGCAGGGAAGGGCTCACCACTTTCCTAGGCTTCCTTTCTTCCCCTCCACATATTTTTTTTTTTATGAGAGAGAGGGAGAGAGTGAGAAAGACAGAATTAATTTTAATTAGTTTTTCATGGGCTTTTCGTTGCTCCAACACTTCATTGTGGATGTTCTACTAGGGTTTGAACCCATGTCTTCGTGCATGCCAGGCAAGCGCTATAACTGCTAAGCCACCGCTCCAGCCCCGCTCTATATATTTTTATTGGTACATTATACCGATAATGTTGTTACATATTCATTCATGCTTACATCATAACAATATAATTTGTCTAAAAGCACTCCTCAGCACTTCACCCTTTCTCCCTCCCTCCCCCTGCTTTTCTTATGCTTCTGATTCCTCCTTTAGCCTTTTAAATACTGTTAACAAGAGCCTTTGCCTGATTTCCCACTGCATTATCTCTGCTGGTTTTCCACGATATACAAACCCCTGTAGACTCCATCCAAGACAAGGGGCCTTTTTTTCCCGTTAGTACAGGGTACCCAGGAGAACGCTGTCGACTCTTCTTGCTTCAGTATCATATGCCGTTAAAATCTGCAAATGGCATGTACTACCATAGAACGTTGGTCAAGGGTACACAGAATGACTATGTTCTGGAGATCTAATGGCAACTATACTGAGTACTGTATTGTATACTTGAAACTTGCTAAGAGAGTAGATCTAAAATATTCTCATCGCACATAAAAATGAGAAACTATATGAGGTAATGGTTAGATTGACTCGATGTAAGTGTACATTTTTAATTATACCCAAACCTCAGAATACATACCTTAAATAAACAATTTCTATTTGTCAGTTATACCTCAATAAAGCTAGAAGAAGGGAACTTACAGTTTAGTATATAGAAAAAAGCAATTTGATCAGTGAACTTTTGTTGTTAGCGCTCATTTGAATTTTTTTAGTTCTTTTTCTTAAGTGGCACTCGTAAGACTTAATAAAAAGTTTAGGGTACAGATAAGCAATAAAGTTTAATTTTTATAACTTTTGATCATGACATTCTTTTGCTTTATTGTGCATTATCTTTTTTTCATTCAAAGTGGGAGACAAAACATTTTAGAGATTTGTGAGCTCTAATGAAAACTAGAAGATTCTGGAGTATCTTGTTATATAGCAATTTGTACAGATTTGACTGTGGCATGCTTTAACTGTTGTCCTCTGAAACCTAATCATCTTCAAAAAGCCTCACCTAAGATGATCTTTGTTCAGCCCACCACTACCAGCATCACATGTAGTCTCTGCATCGCAGGAAGAGTGGGATGGGAGAGCAGAATGAGCGTGTGTTTGAGTCAGACAGATTGGATTTAAAAACCAACTGTACCACCTAATATTTCCGTAATCTTTATTAAAGTCCTTGAGTGAGTTTAAATGTCAGTGTTCTAAATATGTATTTCACAAGATTACAGTGTGCTTTTTTTGTGAAATTATATACGTAAAGTGACTGGCACCTAGGAGGCCCTCCTTGCCCTAATCATGCAAGTTACTATGATTCTTAGCCTTTTGCACGTTCGGAGGACTAGTATGAAAGAATGAAAAGAGGAAGGTCTTCGAAGTTGCACAAACCAAGCTTCATACTTTGTCACCATGCATTGGTGTCTGACTTTGGGCTAGTTACTTAACCCCTTAGAGTTTCTGCTTTCCCAAGGGCAGGGGAGATTAATCATCAATCATATCTCTAGACACATGAGGATTAGATATTAAGATATTTAAACATCTAACACTGCCTAACAGTAAAATTTTAGTGACATCATTATTGTGGTCTTAAGGGTTCTTTTTTTCATTAAGGTTTTGTTTTTTACAAAGAAATTTTTATTTTCATTGTGTTCAAATGTTCCAAGTCTCCAGGAATACAGTCAACATTGCTGGAGCTTACATCAATATCTGGTTCAAATGCTGGAGATTTAATTTCATCTCTGCCTCTGTTTATGGAATCTCGAGAAGTGAGTCTTGCTGTTCCACATGCTTCAGTGTAGAATGATGCTCGTGAGCTCAGCGGAGGTTATTTTTCTTAGCTTCAACAACCATATCTTTATGATTGGTGATTGTAATTTTAACATTTTTTAAAGTTCTATTCATAGAATTCATATTTTAAATTATTGATTTGTATTGAACCTACCTATTTTTCAGTGTACCAGAATATATGACCAGTAGGTACAATGTAGTATTTATTTGATTAAATTCTTTTAGCTTAATTTTCTTGTTGCTAGGGGCAACCAACAAAAGAATAGATCTAAAATGACAAGCAACAGCCACCGTGATTGCAGTCCATGTTTTTATCTTTCCCCAGTTGTGGTTTTAAAATAGCCTCTCCATGGCTGGTAGTCATAAAAACAATTGCTGTATGTGCCACTTTAGACATATTGATAAACTATCCACCTAAACAACCGTGTCCCTCTAATGAACCTCTTCCTGGGACTTGGAGAATCAACCTTGGGTCACAAATGCTGTTGCTATGTTAACAATTGTAAGAAAGATAATACTGTTTATGTTACAGAAATTATTTCCCATTGAATTTTCTATTAACTGCTGTCTTAGATCAGCATACAATCTCGTGTAGCAGTGTTAGCATTTACATGATTTGCATCTTTTTTGAAAACTAGCTTTTTCTTCTAGAATATGTATGCAATCTATATAAAAATTTGGTGGTTCTGGTAGAGATAGAGATGTGCTGAAATCGCTAAAGGAGACTAAAAATATACCCTTGGCAGAGCAGTTAGATTGCTTTCCAAGGGCAAAAGAAGAACATCTTTGTAAGCAAGAAAATACTAATTTTACAGGCATGTGATGCACCTTTGGAATGCTTGTAGGGTCTTCCAAAATTGAACCTGATGTGCAGAAAAAAAATCAATAAAACCCCACTGGAGCAGCATGTGGCATAATACAATTTCACTCTTCTTCTAACACCTTGTAACATTTGCAAGTTAATAGAGAATCTTCTAGTACTCATCCAATGTGTGTGTGCTCTGATGCTGTCTCACTCTTGGAGTTTTACATATACATGAACAAGACTTCCAGGGAGGTGGCCATTATCAAATTTAAAATAGACTCCAGCTGGTTGAGGAGCCTCTTTGGTAAGTGTGCTAAGTTGTGTTTTTCCAGGCTAAGGAAAGTTCCTCATCCCCTGCAGGATTCCTTAGGAGGAGCACCTTAGGCTGCACAGTTGTTGGTCAGAGCATTTCCTGGTTTGCTGGGAGTTAATAGAACCCACTTTTGATGAGGGAGGCCCATGGCAGCAAGGTTTGATGCAGAAGTATGATGCCAAGAGCCTCCAGGCTAGGGGAACCAGCCAAGAGGAGGCATGGGGACCATGAAAAACATTGTGCCCATTTCATTAGGTTTCCTGAGGCTGATATTCCAAACTTTTTCTAATTAAAAAACAAATTCCTCTGAAATCTAGTCTAGCCAAAATCACTAGTGGAAATAAGCATCTTCAATTCGCCCTAGGCAGTGAAGATCTGAAGTTGCCAGCTCCGAGTATTGGCCAGTCAGTGCTGCCCGGTCAAAGAAAGAATGAGTCAACTGTCAACCACAATCCCAGTTTCTCCTCACCATCACCAAGACCAGAGGCGGATTAGAGCTTCTGTGTCTCTGGGCTCGCACAGGGCATATTAATTATGAAACTAGGAGACAAGTCCATCTCTGGGAAGAGGAATTTGGCGGAGGCCTAGATCTTCAGGGTTCATCCACTGAGTTTGAATCCTCTGTGGCACTGCTCACCCTGTTGGGGATTCCCTGTTCGTACGACACAGCCCTGGCCTTGTTGGGGGCCTCTGGGAACATGTTCTTCAGCTCAGTTACTCCTATCTGTGATGTTAAATAAAACTCAATCAATTTTTTTCTTCAGCGTGGTATTTTTTGTTTTACCTGAGGCACCCATGCACTGTATTGCTTAGACTTTCTCCACTCATTCTTTTGGACGCTCTAGAGCTAAAGGTGGGGTCTTTCCTTATGGAATTAACTGCTTCTAGACTAGGGAGCTTTTTAAACTTTTCTTTAAAATTCCTGGTATTAGGGATTATACCCAGGGGCACTCTACCACTACACTGCATCACCTACCCCTTTGATTTTTTTTTTTTATTTTGAGATGGGGTCTTGCTAAGTTGTTGAAGCTGGCTTTGAACATGGGATCCTCCAATTTTAGTCTCCCAAGTAGCTTGGATTACAGGCATGCACCACCATGCCTAGTTTTCTTTTTTTTTTTAAAAGATGGAGTCTGAAAAACATGCTCTTTAAAATAATTTAGCTTAATTGGCAAAGATGAGAAAGAACAAAATCCTGGCCTTAAATAATTCACATTCTTGAGACTATAAAACCTTATATAATTAAATGGTAATTTATGAAATTAAAGCCATATCTGTCTAGAATAGTGATGTTCAAAGATATTTAAAGACTGGCAGGCATATAAGGGCTGAATACGTTTTTGGAACTTCATATGGACTATATTTTTATTTTTTTCAGAGAAAGAAAAAGAATCAATTGTATTTAATTTTTCATCTGATTTTTGTTTTTCTGACACTTGTGTATGTGGTGCTGGGGTTTGCACCCAGATCCTAGTGCATGTACCACTCCAGCCCCTATTTTTCTTAATACTACATCACGTGACAAAAAAACAAAAAAAAAAACTTGGTAAGTATTTATTTGTTGGATGAATGAATGAATGAAATTTTGTTTGGTAGTGCCATCTGTTTCTCTAAAATCTCTTTCTCTAGAGCCTGCATTTATTTATGCAACAAATTCTTATTTAATGTCTTCTTTATGTTATTGTCCTGGGTCCTGGGTGTGGAAAAATGAATCAAACTTGAAACATTCCCCTAAGGAGATCAAAGTTTACTATTTACAATGCTTAGATCTAAAGAGCAAGGCTATTTTTCTGTTGGCTTCATTTCATTTCTGATAAATTTTTAAAAGTCTTTTTCTAAAAACTTAAAATTTATGACATTTCTCTTATCAGTGGCCAATTTCTACAAAATCTTTGTAAGCCTTGAGTATTGAGAAACAAGCATTTGTGTGAACCTGCCAAATTAGGTTCCTCCTCCCTCTTTTTTTTCCTTCCATCCACTTTGACCTTTTCAGACATGAATTGTGCAGTGGATCTGAGTTTTGAGGACTTAGTGATCACGTACTAGGTTTTTTTTTTTTTAATTGCTCCTGTAACAAATTACTACAAATAGAGTGACTTAAAACAATATAAACTTATTATCTTACAGCCCTGGAGGTCAGAAGTCTGGAATAGATCTCACTGGGCTAAGACCAGGGTGAGTCAGACTGTGATCTTTTTAGGAGGCTGCTCTTATTTCTTCAATGCCAGCAACGGCCACACTTTCTGTCATTGCATCATTCTGTTTCTACCATCACATCTCCTCAGACCCTTAGACTTTTGCCTCCTGCTCTCGTTTGTAGGGCAGTTGGAATTGCCTTGGGCCCACCTGGGTGATCCAAGATACTCTCCCCCCTCCAGATTCTTCATTTAATCCCCTTCAGAAGCTCTTCTGCACAGATTACAGGAAACGGGATGTGCTACCTATTTGGTAGTAGGGTGAGGGTAAGGGTAGGGAGAGAGTGATGCTGTTTATCACCAATTTAATTGGGCTCTTAGAGAATTAAATTCTTAAATTTTCTTCTGGTTGAAATGTGAGCTACAACTACTAGATTCTGACTCTTAAATTTTGGTCTAAATGCTTAACTGATCTTCTCTGCCTTACGTCTAGTAGAACAGTGTCTCATGTAATACTTTATGGAAAAACACCTTACACTGTACACCAGAATGAATTCTTTTTAAGTATGTAATTGGGCAGGTAATGCACATTTTTGTGATTTAAAAATAAGCTTGGTTGTGCAGAATGTCACCTTAAATTTGGGTACTAGTTTCACACAACTGGATGGATTTAGTAATGCTGCATAAATGCTGTTTTATAGGCTATATTTGTTCTCATATTTTATGCTACTTTTCCAAATTTTTTTCCAGGGAAAATAGAGAAATGTTTTACCATCCTCTTTCTGGAAGAGAAGGTGTGTGTTATAATCAGAATAAGAGAAGGTGTGAGCTGATCTAATTACTGTTATTTTATTCAGGTGAGTTTTAAACCAGGATGGTTTATAAGATCATGAGCATACACTTAATGTACCAGGCTTGTGAGTCCCTAGGAATAAAATATTGCCCCTGTCCTTGAGGAATCTAGTGTTCTAGGGAATGCACAGAAGAGATAATTAGCAACTGTGGGAGCAGGCCTCTGGTAGAAAATTAAATAATGGGGATTCAAATCTTATTAGTAAATGACATTTCAGACCTTAAACATTTCAGCAAGGACATTTCCTTGAGAACTGGAGGTAAATGTCACTTGCTTAAGATCACGTGTGGAACAAAATAGGTTAACAATTACAATACATGTTGAAATAAACTTTCTAAACTGAAAAATCTTGATGTCAAACTAGAAAATGTGGTATTAAGGAATAGGAAACAATGTACAAAACATTAAAGCAGATGTTTCAGATATTAGGAAAAAAGTAAAAAAAATTAAAATGTGCTTTCATTGTTGAGATTTTTGTTTATAAAATACCACTGAGTGACTATTCCTGGAGAGTATGGACGTAGGTCTGTAGGGGAAGAAAAATGAAAACATAGTTCTTGCTCTTGATGAATGAAAATGGTGCAGAAGTAGGATGTGATTACTTCTGAGAGATACATACAGTTACCTATAGTTATATGGAGATAATTACATTAGGACTTAGTCGTTGGGAAAGTTCAGAGTAAGAGACCAAGAGTGATTCTTTAATGATTTACAGGTAATCTCATTTAAAGAAAAATTCTTTTTAAAACAAATATCATAATCATTGACCCTTTTGATGGAGTTGTTTGGGTCCTTAAGTGAATGATATTAGATTTGTGACAAGGTCTGAGGTTGTTTCCTTTTGCTATTGTTTGCCTATCCTAGGTTGATTTAGTTCATAGCTGTGGGAAGAATCATGTCAGTTGATGGGCACAGAGTTGTTTTTTTCTCAGCTCAAAAGATGAAACATTTAAACACTAGATACCTTGAGAAGCCGTGTGGTGACATAAATGCAGGTAGAGTGATGGGCCAGCATAAATAGACCAACAACAGATTGGAGTTAGAGCTTCTCAAGGTGTTTAATTTTCTCCTTTTTTTTTGGTAAAATATGGATAATAACATTGCATATTTATTTTAATGACACGTGCAGCCAGAATTGAGTTTGGGTCATATTAAAAACAGTTTTTATAACTGGAGCCAGGGTAAGAATGAAGACCTTTGAGACTCTCTTCCCAGGAAAATGAGAACTACAGCCGTTTACCACTGTTAGCTAAACCATATTATATTCCACTTCGAAGCATGGCTGGTGGGCTTGGGTGGACAATGAAATTCAATATTAGTAATTTCAATATTCAGCTCTTAAAATTGTATCTATATGACACCAAATTAACTTACCATGTTTTCCATTTACTTGCTTGGATGTTCTTATTTTGACCACATAAAGTCTTTGTAGCCAAACTCATGTTAAAAATAAGCTAACAATTACTGAAAAGAAATTTAAAAAATTTAGATCAACATCTTCATTTTAGAAATGAAAATTATTGTGATAAACCGAAGAGACGATGAAATACCATCCCATAGCTGTGAGTGCTACTGAAGCCCTGTGCTGACATGTAAGTGCAGGTAGAGTGATGGACCAGCCTAAATAGGTTAACAACAGTTAGATTGCAGTTGGAGTTTCTCAAGGTATTTAAATCTCTCTCTCTCTGTCTTTCTCTCTCTCTCTCCCTCTCTCCCTCGGTAAAATATGAATAATACCATTGCATATTTATTTTAATGACATGCATGGATGTAAAGTTTCTGCTGCTTAACAAGTGCCCGGAAAACAAACTAGGATGTATGTTCATCAGGGGCGTGACTGTGGTTTCTCTTTGTTTCCCTTTAGGTTGAATAATCAAGAAGTGTTGCCAAATAACAGACGACTCCACTGCAAACACAAGAGCACATGCTGGAACTGGCTTAGCCAGCTGGCTGCTCTAGAAAAAGTCTCAGGGAGAAAAAGCCTTCATCTAATTCATAAATGGGAAATTGAATCTCCAGGCATAACTGGCTCATTTTTATCTTGTTTGTTTGTTTGTTTGAACCATACTTTGCTGAATAACTGTGACAACGTTGAGAGGGTTCATGAGGCAAGCCGGGGTGATTTTTTTACAAAGCAGTGCTGTGATCATCTGTAGTGAAGATTCTAATGCATGGTGCAGCCTCAGACAGGTGTCGTTGAAAAGCAACTGTGGAAACCCTCTGCCCATCTTATCAGGTGTATGTATGGGGGTAGGGGTGAATATATGACATATTATGATTATTTGGATTTGTAATATGTATGTGCACATATGCAATCAGCATCGATTTCCTTCCTCTCTTATACTCTCCCCAGTATCACAGGGCTGGAGGCATGAGCACCTCGTCCCTTCTCCTTTACTTTCAGTGTTTGGGGTATAATTTATGACTGTCTACTACGTGCATACATGTGAGATTCCCAAGACGAAATAGTGGTTCAATGAAGATGTATATTTAAAAAAAAAAAAACAGGAATTCCTTGGAAATATTAGAAAATTCTTTAATTTATTGATTTTGTAAGTTTGGAATTGCAAAGAGTCCCTTCTACCAACTAATAAATACCTGTTTAGCATTGCTGCAATGATTGATTCTATCATTAGGCAAACAAGATGAATGAAATCTCTCTCTGGCTTAATTTTTTATGTGACATTGCTTGAGAGAATGAGCACAGCATTTGAAAACAGATGACAAGGTTGTCACCTTTGAGTGGCACAAATTTAGTAGCAACAGTAGGGTGTCTTATTACAATTATTTTGCAGCATTGAACCCAAAAGCCACTCCTCTGTGACTTCTTGTTGCAGTCACTTTGAGAGTCGGTGTTTAAGATGGCGATTACGCAGGGAAGGTGAGTATGAAGAGCGCAGTCTAATTTTCATCAGATGAAATAGCGCTAGGTTTGCAAAAAGGTAATTGTATTACTGAACGATGTGATGATTCTCCCACATGAATAGCTCGCTTCCGAGAAGCATTCAATCAGGCAAGCTATCAACAAGTTCTGCCCTTTGATAAACACGTCTGCTTTAATAACAGCTCCTGAGATGACAGGTTTGGAATTGTGGCACCCAATCTCTGTCGTATGAAAACATGAAATAACTTCTCAGTCAGCTGCCTTGAAAACCATTAAATTATGCAGGATGATACTAAATGATCTGCCTCTTGTTCCTAAAATTGATCTAAGGGGGCTAACTGCATAGTACAATAGGAAAATACTGCTTCTTGGCCTGATAAAAAATGTGTAATTGCACAAGCTGAGCTCTAAGGTGCCTTCCATATCATACTTTTTATGATACAATTTCAAAATTTCATTACAAGGGGCAATATTAGGATGAAATTCAATAATAAGCCTCTTTATATGGGGTTTTGATAGACCTTGATTCTTCCTAAAACCTACCTGGTGTTTGGTCTGTAGTGATTCTGAAGTGTAAGTATCTACAGAGTTGAAGTCCATTTAATTGGCTGGAAACTTGAAAAGACAAGGATTTGTTCTCTTTTCTTATTATTAACTTGAAATATTTGGCAAATGGTTATCTTTAAATAGCATAAATTGAGTGTAGTAGGATGTTTAACTTCAATTTCTATATTCCATGCATTCCAAAATTCATGATGTTTGGAAGAAATATGGTTAAGAGGACAGCATACTTGTCAGCTAATGAAAGAACATTTGACTTGTGAGAAGGTAATTGAGGTATTACTGAACAATGTAGACTTTCTCCCCTGACTGAATAGATTTCTTTTTGAAGGCTAAGGGTGTCAGTTCTATTTTGTTGGGAGACTTTTCTAGCCAATGCTTTACAAGAAACATTGTTTAAAAAAAGGTCTAATACCATAACTTGCAATAGGCAAAATTTGGGAGTAAAGTAAATGTCTATAAACAGATGAACGGATAAAGGAAATGTGATATATGACACCAGAGAACATTATTTAGTCTTAGAAAGGAGGAAATTATTATTATTTGGTACCAGGAATTGAACCCAGGGATGCTTAAACACTGAGCCACATACTGAGCTTTTTTATATTTTATTTTGAGACAGGGTCTTGCTAAGTTGCTGAGGCTGGCTTTGAACTTGTGATCCTCCTGCCTCAGCTTCTAGAGCTGCTGGGATTATAGTCCATGTGCACCATGACAGGCAGAAGGGAAGAAATTCTGACATACGCTACAACATGGATGAAACTGGTAGATATTATGTTAAGTGAAATAATACGAAAGGACACATGTTGTTTGATTGAATCTGTATGAAGCACCTAGAAGGGTCAAATTTACAGAGACAGAAGAATGGGTGTTGCCATGGTCTGAGGAAATAGAAAATTGGGAGTTACTGTTTAATGGGCAGAGTTTCCATTTGGGAAGATTAAAAAGTTCTGGACATGGAGGGCCATGATGGTTGTACAGTAAAACGGATGAACTTAAGCCACAAAATGATACCCTTGAGATTGGTTAAAATGACAAGTTACGTGGTACTAGTCTCAAAAAGCCAAAGGTTGAATGTTTTCTCTGATATGTGGAAGCTCACGCAAAATGAGGAAAAGATAAGAGGAACAGACAAAGGGGAAGGAAACAGGGAGGAATGATGAGATATTGAAAGTTCATGAAATGAATCAGACTTAACTTCCCTATGTTCATATGTGAACATACTATAGTGAATCTCATCATGTGCATCAACAATTTAAATCATGTGCATCAACTCGAATTTAAAAAAATTAGTAACAAAGATTAGTAGAGGGAACAGAACAGGGGTTGAGAGGAAGAGAGTGGAAGGGGAAATACTGGGGACTGAATAAGAACAAGTTATACTCCATGGTCTTATAATTATGTCATTGCGTATTCTACTGTCATGAATATTTTTTTAAAGAGGGGAAAGAGAGAGAAGGAAGCGATCTTTATTTAGTTTTTCATATGACTTTCATTCCTGGGACACTTTGTTGTGTATGTGGTGCTGTGGTTTGAACTCGGGTACTTGCACATGTAACGGCCGAGCCACCGTTCCAGCCCCTATAGTCATGTATATCTAAAAAGAACAAATAAAAAAATGGAAAAAAAAGAAAAGGGCAAAACATATAATTTCAATCTATCATCTTTATTATCTCTTTTCCTAATTTAGGAGCGGATAATTTTTATAAAGTGATTTAAGAAAAAATAATTATTACAAGGAACAGTCAATACCTTGCCACAGTCCACTGTGTGTAGAAGTAAAAGCATTTACAATGCAAGCACCAATGCACGTGGAAGTTTCAGGAGGACTATCAACAGAGAAGTCCTGTCATTTATGAGTAAGTACTATGGGGATGGGGGTGGGTGGGGTTGAGCTTTTATGGTTTAAATACATCTTGGGCAGCAGTGACCCTGGCTTGGAACAAGAGTCTTTAATTTTTTTTCTTCCCAAATCTGTTGCAACATGGAGTTTCAAGTGCTCCCAGGAGGTGGTCATGAGAAGGAATTCCATGGTGGAATGATCCTGTGATTGGAGTCCACCAGGAGTCAGCTGTTCCCTTGTGAGCAGTTTGAATTTCCTTTGGGCCAGTCTTAGTAAATGCTAAATGCTTTCTTACATGATGAAAGTGGCTATTCTGAAGCCACCTCCTGTGAAAGGCCACTGTCATGTGGTGGGTGAAGGGCATCCCAACTCCTCGAAAATCTCATGGACTTTCTTTTCACAGCTTCATTGGAGACAATAATTGACCTGGCCTGTTGTAGGACTATTTGCAATTTAAACTGGAAATAATAATACCCAGACCCTGCCAAGAATGCTCCATATATGGAATTTCCACCGTATTGCTCCAAAACGTCAGAATGCTTTAAAACTTCCAAATCCCTCTAGCTCTCTAAGGGTTTCAGAAAAGGAATTATAGGTCTACACTACTATAAATCTCAACATTGCTACTACTAAGTGATGATAGCTGCTCATTAAACAAGTGTTTATTATGAGCATATTATGAGCCAAATACTGTGCTGCATGCTGGATATATAGAAACAGGAGACTGAACTCAGTCTTCACTGTCTAGTTGGGGAGGCAGATATTAGATATCACACTGTGCAGCTTTGTAATTACAAACTGTGTTAAATGGTTTGAAAGAAAAGAACCAAGTGCGGGAAAGAATGGAAGAGGATATGGTTTAGATTGGGAATCAGGGAAATACTTAAGTGGGGACTTGCAGAAGTACTAGGAGTTGGCAGAAGAAAAAGAGGAAAGCATTTTATGTAGAAGAAACTGGTTGTGCAAACGTGCAGGAGCAGGAAAGATCCTGGCAAATATGGAAGGTGGAAGAAGATCGGGAGCCTGCGGCACAGCAAGGAATTAGGAGCCCACCTTCGCAGCAGGCGGAGGCTGATTCTGCCGAGTAAGAAAAGACAAATTTTATTTGCTGGGTATTTCTATGATCAAATTTAAGTTTTAAAATTTCATTCCAGAATGATAGGAATTCTAATGAAATAGAGTTGACCAAAACTGGGAGGAAATAAACTATTTCAGATGAGGGATAATGGAGGCATAGATTTCAGTGAACAAAGTAGACACGAAGTTAAGAGATTGATTCAAAAAAATAATTTGAAGAAAAGATTGGCAGGGTTTAGTAATAGACTGGTCATTATAGTGGAGGAACCCACTTCTTATTTTCTGGGAAAATGGAGATAATACTCATGAAGATGGAAATTGTGGAAGGAGTGTGTTGGTTTGGGCTGGGGTAAGGAGAAAGCAAGAGTCTGGTTTTAGACATATGAAGTTCATGGTGCCTGTAGGATATACAAGTGGACATATCAAGCAGACATTTAGATAGATAGATCTGGATCTGAGATACAAATATGGAGAATATTAATTTGGGAGTTTTCATATAGATGAATTTGAAACATAGGAATAAATGAGAATAATTTTTAAAATAGGAAAGAGAAGATCAGAGATTAAGTCTTAAAGATTTGCAACATTTAAATATCAGGTGGAGGAGGGAGAGCTGGCAATGCAGAATGAGAAGTAGTGGTCAGACCAGTAGGATGGGAACTCAATAAATGTGTCAGAAAAGCCAAGAAAAGGGATTACTCCCACCAGCTCGGGGGGTAGAGACAGCAGGATTGCAGGTTCAAAGCCAGCCTCCACTTACCAAGACTCTAAGCAACTTAGTGAGATCCTGTCTCAAAATTTGGAAAAAAAAAAGGGGAGGGGGGTCTGGGGATGTGGCTCAGTGGTTAAGTGCCCCTGGGTTCAATCCTTGGTTTGAAAAAAAAAAAAAAAAAAAGCCAGGAGAAAGAAATGAATACTCCAGAAAGTTGAATGCTGCGAAGAAGTAAGAGGGAAGGGCTAAATGCGCTTCTTGTTTTTGACAACAGGAAGTCATTGGTGGCCTTGGCATGAGCAGTCTCTATAACTGGATTATGGATGGTAGGCCAGTCAGTAAGGGAGGGGGGTTATTTTTGGAATCTTGATTGTGAAGGGGAGCAGAGAAGCAGGGTAGTAAATAGAGACAGAAGCAGGAATTGAGATTACTTTAAAAATAGGAGCTATGAGCTCATCTAAATGTTGATAGGAATGATGAACGTAGAAGATTCCTGGGAGAGGAAGGACCCGGGAGTGAAGGTGCTGTGGGCATTACACATCAGGGTGTATAGTTATGTGCCAGGGTGCTACAGGTATTATGCACTTTAATCAGTTTTAATCCTCACAATATCACTGTGACAAGCATTGATAAGCATCATAGTTGTAACATCATGTTCCAAATGGCTTAGGAAGTCCAGTTAGGATGGCTTCAGGCTTACTCATGTCTATTATGAATGTCTTTGAAGGACAAAAGGAAGGTGGAGATGTTTCTCTATTGTACCTGTTGGCTGACTTCTATCATTGCCAGATTGTTCTCAGCAGGCTCACAGAAATCCCCACTGCTCCGGTCTCCTTCCATCCTTATTTCAGCCTCACCCTCTACCCTCTGCCTCAGTCCAGGTTTTATGTCACAGAGATTCTCTCATTTACACTGCCTATTGTGCTGAATCTTCCCATTTCTGGGAAGCATCCCATAAGACCAACAAAATCTAATATTGACACTTCTTACAGCACATATTGAATTTATTAATTTTTGTATTCATTTGATTGACTATTATGTGCTAAGAGGCTGTCTATGCGGTGGTGAAAAAGCAGACAAAGCTGAACGGCTCGTGGAACTTTGAGTCTAGTGGGTATGTATGTATGGAGGGTATGTAGATGGCTGACAAGCAAATAAGTGAATTTTTAAAAATATCATTCCATGTAATAGATAATTGGATAATAGGTAAATGAATTCTATAAGGAAAATAAACCAGCGAAGCATGAGAGAAAATTATTGAATATTTAGATTGGGAGGTCAGGAAGGACCTTAGTATGCTGAAAGACCACCTACCATTAAAGGTGAAGATAGAAATGAGAATCTGTTTTGATCCAATGGATAAGATGAGATGAATCAAGGGCTTGAAGAAGGGAGTCTTGCTCAGCCACTTCTTATAAATAAAGAGCAGAGTTACTGAGTTTGCTTAGGGCTCTCTGACTTTAAAAAGGATAAAATAATGATTCTTGTCTCAGTCTACTTATCCCCTGAAGAAAAGTACCAGTTCTAGGCCTGCAGTGGTCTCTGGGAGGGCTTCGTCAAGGCAATTATTAGCAAACTCAGTATCTCAGGGCTAAATGATGGATGCGTAAGGGAATGGCGAATCTTTTGGGGACAGTGGCAATATCAGATCAGAATTTTCACTGCATACCATCACATCATTGCGAAATGTCATGTTCTTCAAGAATTAGATCTGAAAATTCTGCCAGACACCACTTAATCCTTCTCTTCTAGGAAGGAATGTGCCTAAATTTTCCCAGAAATATGGGTGTTCCCTTCAGAGAAACTGATTGCTCAACCTTGCTTGGTGGCAGCCAGTTCCAGAAAATCACAAAAGTTAGGGCAAGATTTATTTATTTTTTCATATCTGATCAAAAGTACTGCACAGAAATCCAAGCTACTACATGATGGTCTGTGTTGAACGGTGACAGAAGAAGATTCAGAAGTTGTTGTTGCTTGATTGGTGTGCTGTTGGCCTTGAGGCTGTCATGGCGTGCCTGGGGTTATACTTTGGGGCCTATCTATGGAACCTGCCTGGAGAAGGATGGGAAAATGCTTCCCTGGTTAGTCTTTTGACTTATATCCAGTTTAGGGAACCGTAGTTCAAACAGTCCATGCAAAAACAGAAAATATTTAGCTGGTTTTAAAGGCAGTGAAGGTAATGACATTACTACTCAATGGTTAGAAAGTAGAATTTATGCAGGAAGAGCAAAGAAGATGGGGAATGACGAAAAGAAGGCTGGAAAGGTCAGATCCAAGATGGGTGTTTGCTTCTATTTCCTCCTCGTCACTATTCAGGACCTCCAGGTCCTTTGGAAAGCCCCTGAGAGGCCGCAAGTGGTCTCTCCAAGCCCTTCTCCTATTTCCATTCTAAACCTTCTTCATCTCACCTTCCTTCTCCACTTCTTCATAAATGCTTTTATTTTTTTCCCTTATCTAGCCTATTAGTTAATTGTATCATTAAGCTGTGTTGTTTTCTGGGTCTCTACCTTTTTTATAAGATTGTGGACCTCTCTTGTCTTCCGATTAACTGGAGGAAGACCCTCCTTGTTGGTATCTGGCATAGAGTTTGGGTTAAGTTTTTTTGAATGGAATATTCAGTGTCTTTGCTTGTTGCTTTGTGGATGAATGACAGAGAAAGCTGCAGATCCTTATATTCACACCAATTCCCAGCAGCTTGGTTTTCCCATTATAGTTAGTCTGTCGAGATCTTTAGAAGAAACACAAGTTTTCTCAGGCTGGTGTATTTTTAGTTGGTTCCAGGCCAGAATTAGGACTTTCTCATTTTTCTGGGAAAATTTAGTTAAATTCCCTTCTAGAAGAAAAGGGAAAGTCTAGCCTTTGGTAGAATTAAAAATGTTTTAACACAGTACTTCAAATTTTCAAAGTTGAAAATTTGTTTCAAACTCCAAAATAAGGGGCTGGAGTGGTGGCTCAGCAGTTGTGGTGCTTGCCTGGTATGTATGAAGACGCAGTTCAAAACCTAGCAACATGTACACAATGAAGTGTTGAAGCGGCGAAGGCCATGTGAAAACTAAATACAATTGATGCTCTTTCTCTCTCTTTCACTGTCCTTCTCTTTCTTAAAAAAAGAAAAAAAAATATTCAAAATATGGAGCTGGAGATGTACTCAGTGGTAGAAGACTTGTGTGAGGCCTTGAATTTGATCCCCAGCATTGCAAAACAAAAATAATGCAAAGTAAAAGTTTTCCACTTAGATTATAGCTTTGTCTTGGTTGGTTGGTTCTACTAGGTAACTCTCTTCCATGAAGCAATTTAGGCTCTAGAAAATTCTCTTAATGTTTAGATTTTTCAATTCAGTGGGTGCAAGGTGAAGGAAGAATTGTGGAGGGGAGGTTGTCATGTGCCAGGTCTGGAAGTAGCATATACATCATAGCCACAGTTCATTGACCATCACCCAGTCAAAAGGCCACATCCAACTGGAAAGACAGCTATGACATGTTGTCTAGTAGAATACTTGGAAAGAAAAGAAAAATTGTTTGGTGAGCAATTAACTAATTGTGGGCACAGATGTCATGAGTGAATCTGTTTTTATTAATCAAATGATCCTAACTAAAACATGAAGAAAAAAACATGGCAGTCTGAAGGAGTATGTACAAGGTCCTCAGAGATTCTTGAGTTGGAAAACCATTGCACTTTGATGTATACTGAGTTATGGAAATTAAGTCAAGTACACAAAAGTATATGGAAGCCTAAAATATACATGGTTGATATGCTAGAATTATGAGTCCACTAGTTTTTTCATGGCAAAATGATCTACAGTAGTACAGCATAGAGTGTAGACAGCTCCATTTTACTTTTTCTGCTCCTGTAGGATGGTTAGGCCCTTCCCATTTCTGACTTTTCAACAGAAGACATGTTTCTTGTTTTTATCTACTTACATGTATAATCATGAAAAAATGAAGGAATAAATGAAGGAAAAAGATGGAAGGAAGGAAGGGAGAAAAGGAGGGAGGCAAATCATATTTAGGTCATGGGCAGCCCCACGTTTATTTTTCATGATCATTTATGGGTGCTGTTTAGTAGATATTGATCACATTAAATTCTGAGGTTTTCCTCTCAACTATGAAAAAGTAAACCGAATTTTATTTCTGTGCTTGTTTTGGGGTTTTTTTTTTTTTGGGGGGTCTTTCAGTCACAGCATCTCATCCTTGTCTGTCAGCTTTATCTCCAGGCAGGCTTCACTCCTAATATAGGAACATCATAAGCTTCTGGTGAGGTAAATGCATATTTAAAAAATTATAATTTAAGTAATTTTTATAAGCTGTATAACATGGAGGAGTTTTGAGAAGAATGGTAGGTTCTGATGAGAATAAGCAGAAAAATAGATGCAAAGAAGATAAGAAATCAAAGAACTTGCTGGGTGTAGTGGCATAGCCTTGTAATCCCAGTGGCTCAAGGGACTGAGGCAGGAGGATCAGAGTTCAAAGCCAGCCTTGGCAACTTGGCGAGACACTGTCTCAAAATTAAAAAATAAAAAGAGCTGGGGATGTGGCTCAGAAGTTGAGAGCCTCTGTGTTCAAACCCTGGTACAAACCAAAAACAAACAAAAATCCCACAACTCTTAAAATATCTAACTACAAAATTTTCATCATGGAAGCTATGTGAACCATTCAGGTTCCACTACTGAGAGGGAAGATGGGCCACACAGGGAGGGCACAGTGTAAAAAACAAGTGGCCTGCATTAACAGTCTTCAGATTTGGGTTTGAGAATCCTGTCAATGTTCAAGAAACTAGGCTTGCTGTCTTCCTACCTAGAACGTCCCTGTTTTTACGGAAACCTCCAGCAGGACAGATGCTGTGTTAGGCGTGATGCAGTCAGTACCTCCTGTTAAAGTGGATCAGTTAACGTTGTCCTGCAGGGCTTAAGAACCTCACGGTGGACCGTCATTGGCAAAGAGGCCAAACAGCTGGCACATTTGGTAGAGGTAGCTTGTGGCAGCACAGACTCCTGTGAACAAGTGGCAAACCATACACGGAATCGCTGAGTCTTGCTTCTGAATGGCAGATTGAATTGCCTAAGAAGAGAGGGATACTCAGGGGAGTAAGTTGGGTGAACCCCATCCCTCACTTCTACATTGCCATCTCATTCATTTAGTTGACCTTTGGTGAATTATAAATGAACAAGGCAATTCTGGGCAATTAAAGAATTAAAGCATGGTCATGCTTTTTTAGAAAAAAAAAAAAGAGGGGACCAGTTAGAGGAGAGAGAAAGAGACAGAATCAATTGTATTTAGTTTTTTTTTTTTTTTAAAAGAAGGACAGAGAGAAAGAATCTTATTGAGTTTTTCACATTTCTTTCGTTGCTCTGACACTTAGCTGTGTACGTGGGTGCTGGGGTCTGAACCTGTATACTTGTGCTTGCCGGGCAAGCGCTGTAACCATTGAGCCACTGCTCCAGCCCCTGTATTTAATTCTTCATGTGGCTTTTGTTGCTCCAACACTTAGTTGTGTACATGGTACTGTGTCTTGAACCCGAGTTCTTGCGCAGGCTTGCAAATGCTGTAACCACTGAGTCACCACTCCAGCCCTATGGCCATGTTTTTTAATTGCGTATAATAATTACAGTATAAAATGGCCAAGTCATTTGAGACTTACAATTAGGAAATACAGGTGTGCACATCTCTTTTGTGGCAAGATCAGGGAAACTTCAGAGCAAAATCTCTAGAATCTATTTCACTATACATTTTAACTGGGTCTCGAAGCATCTCAAATTTGTAGGCACTTTAGGATCTGAGCTTTCATGCTTGCATATGTCTAATTTATTTTACAATTTGTCCTGAAAATCACACTATCCTGTAGGTTCTTTACCTGCAATACAAAAATGCTTTGGTGTTAAGAACCACTGGAGTTTATGAAGACCCCTTTAGAAATCTTTGAAATTAGCTCCTATATTACATAGAATGACTCTAATGAATCCAAGTGGCTGGATATTTTAGACCTGCCTGATTCTCTTTCATTGAAGCATAAGGAAGCATAAATCCAAGGTCACATAGATTCATAGTAACGAGGTCAGGATAAACTGGTTGGGAAACTCATTATAGGATGTTTTACATTAGATAACAATTTTTTTCCATGTGGTTATATGAAAATATGTATTGACAAAAATGATATGAGTAAATTTGTTCAATAAATTAATGCAGCTATGTTTTAGACAGATGGTTGGAGAAACTGATGGACTTAAATATCACTCTTATTCCCTTTTACTGTCAGCAAATTAAGACTGGTTGTTTCACTCTGAAGGAACAATGGCATGAGTATATCTTATAACATCTAAGCTCAAGGTGGCTAAGACCATTTTCCCTTAGGGAACCAGCGTGCTATCTATGCAAGCTACAACACCCAACACCGGCCACCAGAGCTCAGCCACAGAGAATCAAAATGTGTTGGTCCTGCCTCCTGTCCTCAATTCTTTTGTGTGTGCCTGGGATCCCCAAAGATTCTTGAGCTGCTTATAACATTTGCAAACACTATATCACATTTCCATGATCAATTTAGCAGTGGCTTATGTGGAAAATGCTTCTCAATGTACCATCCCAGTATACAGAGTTTTCTACTTTAAGATAACTGAGAGTAAAATTACTGGCTGCAAATAAAGGAAAATGTTATGTGCTTAGGATACTTTTTAGCTTTAAGGTCTGTTATCTGCATAGTACTTAGAATTAATTCTTGATTGTGTGCTCCACCCCCCCAGCCCAGTTCGTTTGTTTAAAAATTTTTAAAATTTATATTAGTGCATTATAGTTTTACATAATGTTGGGATTAGTCATCACATTTTCCTAGATGCACACAATTCAGCAATACAATTTTTCGATATCCCCCATCACCACCACCACATCCCTCTACCTCCCTCCTCCCGTCCCCTGATCCCTCGCTTTTCTTCTGCAGCCCAATTCTCTTTATGGAAAGAGTTTTAAAGGATCCGAGCTGAGTGCTTCTATGCCTGTCACCATTTAATCTGCATTTTCACACACATTTCAGCAATCATGTGAGTCATTTCTGCCTTACCTCCCACAAAGAGCGTGGGTGAAACAGAGCAGTGGGAATAAAAAAAAAAATTGACTTCACAATCTAAAAGGACAACTTACGCTAAAAGCACACACAGGTAGATAGAGATCAACCTACCAATGCAGTTGTTTCAGAATGTTCCAGAAGGTCACCTGCCAGTGATTTGGGCTACGTGCCGTTGTGGTTGCCTGGCCTCCTTGATCGTTTGCTGTTCTGTAGGTGGGGTTAAATCTCAGAGTGGATCAGGAGACTGACCTCATTACATCATATGTGCTGATTCACGGTCCTACAACTGTCATCCCAAAGGCACCAGACAGAAATCTGCTGTTGTGGAAATGTGTGTCAGTGCAAATGCTCACATGCCTCTGTGATATTTTTACTGCTGTGTCCCTCTAATATTACATGCACGTGATCAAGAAAACACTTTCTTCTCTATCCAGCCCACACCCTTGTTTGTTAAACGATCAATCCAATGCTTTTAAAATCCGGCAGACAGCTTTCGTTTTAAGGTTCTGATCCAAGCACTTGCCTTGCGACATCCTCAGGGCCACCACTGGCCTCTAGTGGCCATTTTGAATTATGTTATGCTCCAGAAGGAGAATTTTATCTTTTTGTTTCATTACCCTGTTATGTCTCAAATAAAAATGTGTGCCTGAGAATCATCCTTTAAGAATGTGACGATTTTGGAGTTTGAAAAGAACAAGAGAAAGATGATGGATTTTAATCTCCATAGTGCCTCCTCTTTGCTGAGTCTGAAACCTCCAAGCCTCTGAAGAGTTAAATGAATTAGCCCAGGTCTGTACAGGCTCCATGCACGGGTGCCATAGTTTAAGAGTACTTATTTTTTGGAGATCCATCTGCTTTTGTCTGCACCACTCAGTCTGAGGGAAAACGACTTCTGGAATCCTGTCCAAGCTCTTGGCATTCTGAATGACATCTACTGCCACTCTAATTATCAGCTAGGAGGCTTATTTGTAATCACTAGCTTCCAATCAGCCAACCACTTTTATTAAAAAATGCAACAAAAGCTAAAATTGCTTGCTGAATTTTATCCAGATGCTGGCTTCTTTTAGGACAGACCAGCTGATGCACAACAGTTCATTTTACTGCGATGTGTCAGAAGCACATTTTTCCTTCATGAATCTAACTGGCAATCTACAATGAAGTCTGCAATTTATGTATCAGTTCCGTTGCTTACCAGAACCAGCAGAAGGACATCTGAAGAATTAATCCCTTGTGCATGTGTCATCACACATAATATGTACCACACCCAAGCCATGCTATCTTCAGAGACTTAGAGATGAGCTTTTCGTTGTCTCTTGGACTTCCAAGAAGTTCACCCCTACCACATTTTGTGTGGTACTGAGGAGTATACCCAGGGCCTGCTGTATGCTAGGCAAGTGCTACACCTTCAGCCCAAACAAGGGCTATTTTGGTGGCTGCACTTTACACCAATAATAATAAAGATACTTTAAAAAAATTATCATTACTTAGCACTTCTATAAAAGCCTTAAAAGTCTTCTGTTTAATTTTTCCTTCATACTTTTGTGTACAAACTTAACTCTTTTTTTTTTTTTAAAGAGAGAGAATCGATGTAGTTACTCATCTGGCCTTTGTTTCTTGGCCACTAGTTGTGTATGTGGTGCTGGGCAAATGCTCCAACCACTGAGCCACTGCTCCAGCCCTAGACTAACTTCTTAATCTCAAAAAAAAAAAAAAAAAAAAAAAAAGAGTTGAATCAGATAAAATGTAGATTCCATAAGAACAAATTTATATTGTCTCAAACTTTCGTTAGTCCCCAATAATTATTGCTTCCTGTACGTTCAAAGGAGCTTATGCTAAATAGATCTAAAGCTGAAAAATTACAAAATTGAAAGGCTAGGTTAAAGCTTTTTCTGCCCTGCGAAATTTGCTTGGTTTGCAAGTCTCTGATTTTGCACTGAAAAAGTCCCAGAGAAGGTTTGTGTGTCCTTTGTCTGAGTCTTGGTTTAAAAGGTGTCTACAAAGTGGTTAATTGCTGTTAGCAAACGCAAATAGAGTTGCCTGGGCAAAGCTTGAGGCCCTTTTGCCAGTTCCCAGGAGGCTCCCTCTCCTGTTTCTCACTGTGGCTTTTCCAAGTCTTCACTCATCTCTGCAAATCCTCCCCTAACTCCTCATAGTCACTGTCAGATGACCTTGTCTCTTCTATCACACAGGGGACCAATCTATTTACAATAGCTCTTTCAAGTTCTTTCCACTCACTAAATGTACTTACCTCTGCAAATCCTCCCTTATCTCCTCTCTCCACAGTGGAGTGAGATGATGCCCCCCTTTTTTTTCCCCAAGACCACTCTTTCAAACCTCCTGCCCATTTCCTCAGAGCCCTTGCTTCATCCTTGTCTTTTCATTCTTCTGTATCTTTAGTCCTCTGTTGGTCACTGACCAATCCCTTTAGCATATAGACATGTCACAAACTCTGCTACATTATTGATTTAGGGTCTACGAGAGTTGGGGAAACAGCCTGCATCTCCCACCTGAACAGAGGTCACAAGAGACTCTTTGGACAGAAATTGCTGTGATTTGGGTTGTGTGGCCTCAGCAGATTGGATTGTGGATAGGAACCATAGTCAAAGTCAGCTCAGATGTGAGGGCCAAAGCTACGTGTTGCGCCTGAGTTGTGTTCGCAAGCAATAGAAGGCTAATTTTGCCTCCATAGGAAATTCACTGAGTGGTTGTCTATGGCTCACATATCTATAGGATTCAAGAGGATCTTGCTTAGAAAAGAGCTAGAAACCAAAGTCCTCTGGGAGCTTTGCAGGCAGGTGAGCAGCAAAAGTTCCACAGATGAGAGACATGTGCAGCTTGCTCAGTCCACTGCTGCTCCTTTATTCTGGGAGACTGTAGTGGTCCCTGCAGTGGTATGGCTGTCCTAGTCCAAAGGACTTGCTATCCTGTAGCCAGGCTGGGCAGGAAGAGAAGGCACTGGCTCAGGACTACCCTGACATGCAGACATCCAGTAGGGACATTTCCTATAAAGGAGATTGGGGTGTCAGTAGGACTTGGATGCTGGGCAGCTCCAACCAACAAATGGTGACCACAAATGGTTACTCTAACACAGGTACTCTGACAATGTAATACACAGGAAGAGTGGAATACAATAGAAACAGGAAAGAAATAGAAGAAAGATGAGGTAGATTCCAAGAGCAGCTGTCAGATAGGAAAATTATGTCGTGAACATATTCCTTTATAGGAAATGTCCCTATGAATGTCTGCATGTCAGTGTAGTGATGGAATCCACGTTCTATGCAGTAGTCATGAGTCGGTGCTTTCTCTTCCTGCCTAGCTTGGCTATGGGATAGCAAGTCATTTGGCATAGGACAGCTAGACTAGTGCAGGGACCACAAGAGTGAAGGGCAGATGGACCTCACTCTGAAGGGTGGTAAAAAATGAGTGACATTGGTACCAGGTTGGCTCAGGTCTGCATGAGTGTGTAGTGTTACCTCATTTACAGGCTTTGGATCAGAGAATCACAGATGTCCCTGGGGTTCAAATTCACCTACCAGGAGGCATTGGGTATGCTTTTTAGCTGCTCTATGCCCCCCACTTTCTTCATCTGTAAAAACTACACCTCTCTCATATGGTTGATGTAGGAATTAAATGCTGATGCATACTAGTACTTAGCAGAGTTCCTGGTATATTAAATGTTAGTTTTTATTATTGCTATTTCTCTTTTCCCATGATTTTACAAATCCTATTTTATTCTTTTCATGGAAAATTCTAGTTCATCTTTTAAGATCTAGTTCAGATGTTACCTCCTCTGAGGCTCTGTCCATAAATCTCTCCCTATCCTAATCATAACTCACAATACAGTTCATTTCGGTTCAGGTCAATATTTATTGAGCAATTATTGTATGCAAGGTACCATATTTTTCTAGGTGCTGGATATATCAAAGATAGCAAAAACATAGTTTGGTTCTTCAAAAGCCTATAATTTATGGTGACAGACGTAAATATACTATTTTCATGTTTTCTAACAAATGCCATCATAGAGACATGACAGAGCAGCACGTTGCTTTGTGTTTTCTTCCTCCTAAATCATACCTCTGCTGTAGCAACGATTCCATTATCAATTGTTTGTACACCCACCTCTTTTAGTAGGCTGTATTTTTTTTAGTTCAATAATGTCTTTTTCATCTTTTCATCCCTAGAACATGAGACATTCAATATCTTTGTTGAATAAAGTATGATTTCATGCTATTTTCACTGAAAATTTTAATTATTAATTTTCAAATGTCATTCTTAATTGGTTATTATTTAAGAGGAAAAGTTTTATTTTGAATTTCACAAATTATATCCTTGCCCATAATTAAAATTAGGTCATTGCTCAATGTTACTACTACTAATCTGACTAAATTTGAATAAATGGAGGGAGATGGGGCTGGGGAAGGTCAGGCCAAAGCTGTTGGGTTGCTGTAACATCCAAGATGGTTTGGGGAAGGTCAATCCATGGTGGGAAAACCCAGAGCTAGGGAACAGGTGGAGAAGGAGTTGGAACTGGACAGGAATTTGAGGAGTGGGCATAGTCCCAGAAGGAGGAGAGGAGGAAAGGGAAGCCACTCTGAGGCATTCCCAAGTGTGAGGGGGAAGAGGAAAAAGAAAGAAACGGAACAAAACAGCAGAGGCCAGATAGGCAGTGGGGATAGAGGAACAGGGTCTGGATTTCAATTATTGATTTATTTGAGGGCTCAGTGGAACACTAACTTGCAAACAAATGCTCAGGGAAGGCTGAATGAACCGTCTAATTATAAGAAGGAAGGATGTTTGAGAGGGTCACAATAGTGGTCCTGGGGCTAGACCAGGCCATGGGAGTGGGAGAAACATGGTCATCCACCCTGCTCCAGGTGAATCACAGCATAACAGAGCTAGAAGGAGGACCCATTAAGTAGAGTCCAGTCCAGATTTTCATGTCCCTTTCCCACCTGAATATTATGTTATACAATCCTTCACTAAAAACACATGTGGCTCAGATGATATAATCATTCTTCCATAATTTAAAAATGTCATTTTTTCCTGCTTTTGACCGGTCTAGTAAATTCCATCAATGTCAATTTCTTATGTCTGTTTTCTTTTATTATTTATGACTATAGTGCATGCTGATTAATGGCCAAATATAGTTTGAAAGCACAATAAAGCATTATGTAAATGCTGAGGAACTAGATTATTTTTTGCTTACGTGACTCAGAATTGGCATCTTTACAATTTTTGTTTTATCTTCTTTAATTACCTTGATCAATCAAGCCGAATGGAAGTAGATCCTGCTTTGGGTGGGGTGGAGCATGGGGAAGGATGTAGTCCAATTTCTTCATTTTGCAAATGTGGAAAATGAACTGAAAATCCAAGTGACTTACCAGGACCATACTTTGAGAGGAGGATGAGGAGGCGATTTTTCCTACTTTCATTTGAGGACAGAATCTTTAATATTTAATGAAGACAATAGAAAAACAACTGCTCTCTAAGGCTAGGTAAGTGAAAAGGGAATTTCTTAGCAGTTTAAAACAGATTTTATTTACCCTTTTTCTTGCATAATGTCCATTTCCACAGGTCTGGGGTCTATTTTGAGAATCAGTGAGGACTTTGAGGAAGATAGTAAACGATCAGATTTATACTGGAGGGAATTCACCTCATGGGAGTGTTAGAAATACAGAGGTGCTGTAAGAAATCAAATGCATGCTCAGAAGCAGGTGGGAAGGCAAACTTCCCTTCTAATAGAAGAGCTGGCTACATGAGCAGGCTAGGAAGCTGCCTGGGTCGCTGTCTGCCTCCTCATTCCCTTATCCTGACTCAGCCCTGCCCTTCACTCTGATTGGAGGAGTTGTGGATTACCATCTACATGACTGGCTAATACTAAAATTGAGGCGGGCAAGGGGAAGGGCTATAATTAAACTGGTTACAGTTGGATCCAATTAAAGCTATATTCTGAAAATGGAACACCAGACTTTCCATTTCTTACAGGAATGTTCCTCATTATTGTGAATGAGTTAAAAATATTTATCTGTCATTAACTCAAGCTATTTTAGCGGCATGACTTGTGCAAGAAATATATCACCCTTTTGTTACTATTCTATTCCCTCCAGATCCTGCAGTTCTTTTTTCCTTGGATAACCTTAGTTTGAATAGCTGGCATTTTTGCTTATAATAGTGATGACCTGTATGGTGTCATGTATGCTAGGTAGCCTTTCAATGACCCAGTTAGTGCAACATAAGGCACTTGTCGCTTTGCAGTTATCCTAGTCCATTCAGGCTGTGATGACAAAATGCATTAGTCTGGGTGACTCATAAACAACAGAAATTTGTTTCTTTCAGGAGGCCGAGGAGTACAAGACTAAAGCCCCGCGGATTTGGTATTTGGTGAGACCCCTCCTCTTTCATCCATGACCCTATTCTTGCTGTATCCTCCCATGGTGGAAGGGGAAAGGGATCTTTGTGGGGTCCCTTGTAAGGGCACAAATTAGAACTGAGGCAGGCCTGTGCACTCTGAAAGACTAAGTTGGTGAGTCCTCATAAGTGACTTTAACTTTGCAAACATAAGCAAAACCTACATAGGCTATTTCTTGTAAATGACTGTACTAAAGAAAAATGAAACTTAAGACTAAGCAATCAGAAGCCACAAACTAACTTATATAACTAACATATATGACTCTTCAGCAGAATGGACCAAATAAGGCAACTTTCAACTGTAGCCGATCAAATAGTTTCTTTGGTTTATTTTTATATTCAACTTACAATAGTCTGTCTCTAGCATTTTTCCTCAAACTGCCTCCCTCCCACAATCCAACCACTTCTCATTTAGAGCTGCCGGATCCACAAAATGCTGTTTGCGCACCTAAACTCTAAACTTTTATTGTTCCTCACTTTACATTTTAACAGCACTAATAGCGTTCACAGTGTCTTTGTGACATAACTACCTTCCAAAAGTTCCCTCTCCAAATTTTAACACATTGGGGATTAAGTTTCAACATTTGTAACAAACTACAGTAGATTGAGGGGCTCATAAACTCACAGCAGTTGTCTTCAGTGGGGCCCTCAGGAAACTGGTTTCAAAGTTCCAGTGGGGCATATCCTGTACACATATCCTTTGATTTGCTGCTACAGAATGAAACATTACTACCTGCTTCTCATTTTGATTTATAATCTGGGATAGTATGTCATTGTGTGTGAGTGCGTACATGTGTACTGCTTTCGGGAAATGAATATAGCATAAAACATGATCGCTGATCTGAAATAATCCTTTAGGGAGAATAAATATGTGCATATGGAAAGTTTTTAAAAAATTTAGCGAGGAGGCCTCACAAAATACTGTACATTTTGATGAATTTTTTAAGAACTACTTTTCAGGGACTGGAGTGGTGGCTTGGTGGTTGTCCAGCATGTGTGAGTGCATGGGTTCGAACTCCAGCACCATGCACATAACTAAGTGTCAGAGCAACGAAAGCCATGTGAAAAACTAAAAAAAAAAAAATTCTCTCTCTCTCTCAAAAAAAAAAAAAAAATCTTAAGAAAAAGAACTATGTTTCAATGTTTGAACAGCTGAGGGGTTTCTATCCATTTTGCTTATGAGTAAAAATGAAGCTCAGAGGGTTAACTAACCCAAAATTAATTAGTGAAGGAAGTGCACGGATTGAAACCTGGCTGTCTCTATACACAGTGCCTGCCGTTTCTCATAAAGCCAGTAGAGTGGAGTTGTGTCCGTTTTATTTTATTTCTTTTGCTACCCAAGCCTCAGAACCCACTTTCTACGTTTGGGAAATGCTTTTCCTAGGATCTTTGCTGGCCACTCGCCTTTCCAGGTTAGGGTGAGAGGCTGGGCTCTGCCATTCAGCCCCGTCTGCTCTGCGTAGTTAGAACGCAAAGAAGCAGGAACAATCCAGGATCTATTTGAACATTTGGGTTGGAGGTGGCAACCATTTCCTAAAGGCAGCAGTTGTCCACGGCTCCTGCAGGAGGGTATGGTCCCCAAGGCTGCCTGAATGTGCTGCGGTGTCTGGGGCTAGCAGCAGCTTTTGGATATCTCGGCAAGGCCTCTGTTTTGAGTTTGGGAATTATTCATGGCTGTGAAATTCTCAGGTTTGCTTCTCCAGCTCTCCCAGTATACCTGAGCTGTCTTGCATCTTTTAAACAATTGCCATTTTCTTTCATAGTTTCTTTTATTTGCACATAAAAAGTCTTGCCTGTGCCTGAAAGTTGTAACAGGAGGGATTGTAGGCAATAGACCTGCAGCAAAATGGGGGAAACTGAAATTTATTGAGTACTAGTGGGGATTAAAGAGAAGTAAAAAGTCGATATTAAGAGAATAGACCTGAGCAACCATTGAAATTAGTGAAAAAACAGCTAACCAAATATTCTCGTCTCTGATACCCTAGAGCTATGGTGCCACTGAGGGCAAAGTTTGGCAGGTGAACTTGTAGCTACAAGGTGGTAGTTGAAAGGTGTGGAGTTCAAGAATGACAAAATATGGCAGAGGGTTGCATAGTGGCAGAAGATGACAAACTAACAAGGTCCTTAATTCTCAGTCAAGGAACCCACTGAAAACTCACCTCTTCCTAAAAGAGGGCTGAAAAGCATATCACCTCTTTTAGCTAGAGGAACCCAGACTCAAAGATGTATCTCCCAGGCGCCTCCTTACAGCAATTTATAACCTTCGCTGGACTCTCAGGTGAAAGTTTGAACTCTATGCAACATACAGTATTAAGTAGGGCCTGACAGAGTGTAGACCCATGGGAGGATTTGGGTTGCTAAAACCTTCAAACACTAGTGCATTCCCCACTCCTGTCAATGAAAGAATGTCCTGCAACCCATTACCAACTCAACCCAAAAGAATTTCAATATTTTACTTACCTGTATTTGCAAACATGTGGCTGATATATGTGACAATTAGTTCTGAGGATGTTGGCTAAGGAGGGAGGGATGTGATGTGATCCAGCAGAATGCGTCCATATACGAACCTTCACCTACATGCGATCCCAACTTCAGCTGGGGGTGATTTTGATTTTAGTTACTCTTTGTCACTCACTGATGCACTTGGCCTAGTGCCTTCTGTTGTAATATGAGGAAAGTGATTGAAAGATTTAGAGACGTAGAGAAGTGAGAATGGGTTTCTTGTGTGCAATCCAGTTCCTTAACTACTAACCATGACCCAAAAACCTCACTGATATTTGCGTTGAGAAATTTATTGGTTAAGAGAGTCTAAGCATTAAAACATTTTCCTATACTATACCGGATGTTCTTTGCAGACCTAGAAGGTGAGTGAGAGAAGACACAGTTGAAGTGAGCTGTCTGATTTCCCAGGGTGGCCAAAGCCATATAGCAGCACAGCACACAGCAGGAAATTGGGAGTTGGTTGGGGGGTGGCTTTGGAGGGTAAGGTGAGTCAGTGTGGTGAACAAAATGGTCCAAATCTCAGAGATCTTTGATATTTGTTTATTAGAGATGGGTATTTGACTTAGTCATCTTTTCACTGCTGTAACAAAATCCCTGAGATAAATAAACTTGTGAAAAGGAAAGGTTTATTATGGCTCATGGTTTTGGAGTTTACAATCCGTGGTTGCTTGGCTTTGTTGCCTGTGGGCCTGTGGTGAGACAGTACATCATGGCAGGGAGTGGTTGGTGGAGGAAACTGCTCATTTCATACATCTGGGAAGAGGAAGAAAGAGGCTGAGGTCCCAATAACACCTTTGAGGGCACACTCCCTAATGACCTAAGTTCCTTCCGCCAGGCCTCACTTCCTAAAGGTGACACCACTTCCCAGTAGAGCCATGGGTTGAGGATCAAGCCTTCAATCCATGGGCTTTTGAGACCTTTCAAGATCCAAACTATAACCATTGTCTAAAAATGAACTACATGCCAACCAAGAATATATTATTTTTATAAAGCAATATCAACACCAGCCACAGTCCCAAAACTTTAGTTATAGCCACCAGACAGGCTCAAACTAAAACTCTACACGAGAAAGTGCTGGCCTACTGAGTTTCCAAATTTATGTCAGATGCTAAAAGGAAGGTTAGGTACTCTTGAAAAAGAATTCTGGAACTATACTGCAAGTGCATATTTCTTCTAGGCTTTAGTTATTGGGCTAAATGCATTGCAAAAGGAAAATGTAACAGTCATTACAGGATCAATAACACACTTGTGAGTTAAGGCTAATTCCTGGGTCGGGGGGTCCATAAAACTACTATGATCTGTCAGTCACAGTGAGGAATTACAGGGGTGAGGTAACGAGTGGGGTTTTGACCTATCTACTTTTGGCAAAACCTAGACCCATCTCTGATTTTTAATTCAGTTTGATTTTATAACTGAATAGAAATCCTCATCAACCTCAAAATCTTGTTGACTTCCTGGCACATGGAATAAAGATTATTATGATAGGATGAACGGATGGAAGCCCAAGAATTTTTCTTCTAAATGGTTTTGAAATAATGATACTACTTATTTGTTCATTTAAGAAAATTTTAGGGATTGCCTACTATGTGTCAGACACTGTGGACTGATTATTAGGGCACAAAATACAAATTCTTATTTTAGCAGAGTGAAAATTTTGGAGGAAGAAGACAATAAGTGAAATTCAGACAGTGATTAGGGTACAGTGAGGGTGGGGTGGTCTTTATTTCTTATGGAGCCAATTGAGTTTAAAATCGAAGTGGCAGTGCTGGAATGGGACTGTTGAGATTCTTGTGACCATGTAGACTCAGACTGGGGACATAATGAAGTCATACCAAATATATAAACTACTGAATAAATCAATCTGAAATGGTCAAAGGAATCAAAAAGTCATCAGAAGGAATTTGAAAGATGCTGGAGTGATGATTCCCCGTCTGATCTCGGTTTTTTTTACTTGCACATTTGGCGGGCAGAAGGCAAATGGGTGTTAGAGAAAAAAAATGTTTGTACTTCTACATTAGGATTCAAGCTAAGCACATGTTTATAGAATCTAGCTAACTGCGGGTGATCAGTAAATACCACATTGTATCTTTGAGTCCTCCTCCTAATTGATGCTGTGAACCTTGGCACTGGTAATTTTGCTATTATTCTAAAAGGGTTTAGTTGCTCACCAGGTCTCCATGGAGTGGTGCTAGAGAGTCAATTAGGATTCAGCCTTTGAATATGATCAGCCTCAGACTTGATTGATGGTTATATTGTTTGTTTCATGAATAGTTTCCCCTTTCACTCCGTTTTCCCATCATTAATCAGTGGAGTAGCTTGATGGGTGTTGGTGTCTAAACTGAAATTAAAATCTGTTTGTTTGAGATGGTTTCAATGAATCAGTACCGGGAGAGAAGAATGATTTATGCGAAGGGTTATCTTTCAGCACATTTGTTTCAGAACCCATCAGTTCAATTATACAGAGTGTATTAGCTTTTGTCCTTGAGCAGGGTGACTTTGGATTTGATCCAGAGCATTAAAGTACAAAGGAGATTTCCTCCTATTTAATATAGTTCTTTGTTCACGACGTTAAGAAAAATGACATCAGTTTACTTTCCTGGAAAATATAGCCTGAATTACTCACATTAATTTTCCTCTTTTTTTTTTTTTAAATAGCCTTTCCAAAGTAAACATTTATTTAAAAAAAAAAAAAAAACTCTGGAAAACCGAGAAAAGTGTCAGGAAGTGTGTTAGTTTCTGCAGACTCAGTAGATTAAAAGAATATATTTACTCTCAGCTGCTCTGCGTTAGAAGTCTTGTCATGACTTGGCTCAAAGTCTCAAAGGCTGCACTCGAAGAATTGGCTGGTTTGAGGTGTTATCTGAGGCTGGGGTCCAATTCCAAAGTTAAGGCTGCTGACAGAATTTTTTTTTCCTGCTGTTGTAGAAGCAAGAAGTATCTTGCTTCTTCCAGGTTACAGGAGTGTCTCAGCTACCAGCCTTGGTGGCCCCTTTCAAAGGGCTCATCTGATTAGGTCAGACACACCAAGGACAATCTTATTGATGAACTCAGTCAACTCATGAGAACTTAATTTTGCAAAATTCCTTCACTTTGCCATATAACATAACATAATCATGAGAGAGATGTTCCATTGTATTCATAGGTTCAGCCAACACTCAATGAGAGGGAAATATATATACTTGAAAATCATCTTAGAATTCTGCCATACACAGGAAAAATACTCAAACCATGTATAATAACATCACCTCAAAATGTTTTGCATTTTTCCTATGCAGAATGTTATTAACATAGGTGATGCCAAATTTGGCATCACTTATGTTCTTTTAAAAACTTTTCATTATGTAAGTACTAAATATTTCACAAAAGTAGAGGTTGGAGTGTTGGCTCAGCAGTTGGAGTGTTTACCCGACATGTATGAGGACCTGGGTTCAAACCCCAGGACCACATATACAACTAAGTGTTGGACAAAAAAGGCCAGTGAAAAAAATAAAATTATTTTCTCTTTCTTTCCCTCTCTCTTTTTTTATTAGTTCAATACGGACTTACAATAAGAGGGAATCATTATCAAACAATCAAGAACAAATGTATATTCACATAGTTAGCCAAGGCTGATGCCATTCCATGGTTTACCCCCTTGGGTTCCCCATGGTTCTGTTTCCCCCAATTGAACCCCTGTGTTAAATGAACTTCTCATGGAGGCCGGAGATCTTGAGTTGATTCCCCCATACTCCCTCCTCGCAGTCTCCTTGATATCCTTCCTAATCCTTCCCCCTTGTCTGCCCCCTCCCTTCATCTCCAGGTATCCTAGGCAAGGTTCCCCCTATTTGTGTAAAAATTCATACATGTTGAGGTTGTTATTAGCTTAGCCATCTATCGCACTGTTTCCGATTGTATTCTAGCTTCCACAAATGAGAGAAAACATTCGGCCCTTGAGTCTCTGAGACTGGGATACTTCACTCAGCATAATTTTTTCCATCTGCATCCATTTGGCTGCGAATGCCATAATGTCATTTTCTCTAATAACAAGTAGTGTTCCATTGTATATAAGTACCAACATTTTGGAATCCAGTGAGGGGCATCTGGGTTGGTTCCATAATCTAGCTATAGTAAATTGAGCTGCTATAAACATTGATGAAGCCACATCACTATAATATGCTGATTCTAGCTCTTTTGGGAAAATACCCAGGAGTGGGATAGCTGGGTCAAAAGGTGGTTCCAGCCCTAATTTTTTGAGGAGACTCCACACTGCTTTCCAGAGTGGCTGAACCAGTTCGCAGTCTCCCCAGCAACGTGACAGTGTTCCTCTTTTCCCACAGCCCCTCCAGCATCTGTCATTGTTCGTATTCTTCATTTTTGCCACTCTGACAGGTGGAATCTCAATGAAATTTTGATTTGCATTTCTCTTATTGCTAATGATGTAGAGCATTTTGTCATATATTTATGGGCTTTCTGGACTTCTGCTACTGAGAAGTTTCTTTTTAGTTCCATAGCCCATTTATTGATTGGAGTACTTGTGATTTTGGTGTTTAGTTTTTTGAGTTCTTTGTATATTCTGGATCTTAGCCCTCTGTCCAAGGTGTAGCAGGCAAAGATTTTCTCCCATTCTGGAGGATCTCTCTTGACACTCTTGACTAATTCTTTATCTGTGCAAAAGCTTTTTAGTTTAATTGCATCCCATTCATTTATTCTTGACTTTACTGCTTGCACCATGGGAGTTTGTTAAGGAAGGCGGTGCCGACCCCTATGTCATGTGATGTTGATCCTACTTTTTCAAGTAAATTTAAAGTTGCTGGCTTAATATCCAGATCTTTGAACCATTTTGATTTAATTTTTGTGCAGGAGGAAAGGTAAGGATCTAATTTCAGTTGGCTACATATGGCTGTCCAATTTGTCCAACACCATTTGTTGAACAGGCTATCTTTCTTCCACACTATGGTTTTGACCCCTTTATCAAATATCAGATAGTTAAAGGTATGGGAGTTCATCTCAGAATCTTCTATTCTATTGGCCTTCAGTTCTGTTTTGATACCAATACCATGCTGTTTTTGTTACTATGGCCCTGTAGTATAATTTCAGGTCAGAAATTGAGATACCTCCTGCTTTTTCCTTCTTACTGAGTAATGTTTTGGCTAATCTGGGTCTTCTGTTATTCCATACAAACTTGAGAATTGCTTTTTCTATATCCGTGAAGAATGTCATTGATATCTTGTTGGGGTTACATTAAATCTACATAGGGCTTTGGGTAGAAAGGCCATTTTGATTATATTAATTCTGCATAACTCAGGTCTTCTGCAATTTCTTTTTTTTTCGTGTTTGATAGTTTTCATTGTAGAGGTCCTTAATATTCTTTGTAAGACTTATGCCCACGTATTTTATTTTTTTGGAGGAGATGGTGAATGGGAGAGATTTCCTGATTTCTTCTTCTGCACACTTGTTGCTGGAATAAAGGAAAGCTAGTGATTTATTGGTGTTGATCTTATAGCCTGCCACTTTGCTGAAATTGCATATAAGCTCTAGAAGTCTTCTGGTCGAGTTTATTGGGTTTTCTAGGTATATAGAATCATGTCATTAGCAAATAGAGACAATTTAACTTCCTCTTTTCCTATTTGAATTCTTTGGATTTCCTTCTCTTGTCTGATAGCTCTGGCAAGGGTTTCAAGGACTAAATTGAATAAGAGTGGTGAAAGTGGACAACCTTTTCTTGTTCCTGAATTCAGTGGAAATGCTTTCAGCCTTTCTCCGTTGAGCATAATGTTGGCTATGGGTTGCCATATATGGATCTAACATAGTTAAAATATCTTCCCTTGATCCCTATCTTCTCCAGAATTTTGAGCATAAAGGGTGTTGAATTTTATCAAAGGCCTTTTCTGCATCAATTGAGATGATTATGTGATTTTTATTTTTAATTCTGTTTAAACGGTGAATTACATTTACTGATTTGCGAGTGTTGAACCAGCCCTGTTTTCCAGGAATGAAGCCCACTTGATCATGATGTATTATCTTTTTAATGTACTTTTGGATCCAATTAGCTAGAATTTTATTAAGGATTTTTGCATCAGTGTTCATCAGGAAAATTGGTCTGTAGTTTTTTTTTTTTCTTGTGTCTTTGTTGGATTTTGGTATCAATGTAATATTTGCTTCATAAAAGTGTTTGGGAGTGCTCCCACTGTCGCGTACAACCAGCAAAGCGCCAATAATGACATGTACACTCTTGTTGCTTGCAGAGATCTCTCTTTATTCAGGAAGTTAAACAGCTTAAATAGTAAAAGTGAACCAATCCGTAGGCTGTTGCTATGAGGAAGAAAACTCTGCTGGCTCCTATTGGTTGTCCCTAGGTGGTCAGATGTTGCAAGCACAAAAACCAGGAACAGCAAGAGGTCAGCTGACTTGATTTGGCCAGCTGCCAGCCACCAGCCACCATCTTAAAGCTGCCTGGGTGGTGTGGCCCCTGGGTGCCGCCCACCACACCCACCCTATCAATTTCATGGAAGAGCTTATAAAGGATCAGCGTTAACTCTTCTGTGAAAATTTGGTAGAATTCTGACTTATATCCATCCGGTCCTGGGCTTTTCTTTTTTGGAAGAGCTTTGATTGCTGCTTCGATTTCACTATCTGAGATAGGTTGGTTTAGACTTTCATTATCCTCCTGTGTTAATGTGGGGATGTTATATGTGGTCAAGAACCTGTCCGTATCCTCCAGATTATCAAACTTGGCAAAGTATAAATTTTCAAAATAGGTTCTGATAATCTTCTGGATTTTGATTGAGTCTCATGCTATCTCCATTTTCGCCTTTGATTTTGTTGATTTGCTTCACTTCATTCTTCCTTTTGGTAAGGTTGGCAAGGGGTCTGTTGATCCTGTTCATTTTCTCAAAGAACTAACTTTTTGTTTTGTTGATCATTTGTATTGTTTTTTTTTTTTTTTGTTCTCAATTTCATTGATTTCAGCTCTGATTTTCGTTATTTCCTGTCTTCTATTAGCTTTGGAAGTGGATTGTTCCTCTTTTTGCAGGCATTTGAGTTGTAGCATAAGACTATTTGGGCTCTTTCTAGGTTTTTGATATATGCACTCAGTGCTATAAATTTACCTCTTAAGAATGCCTTCGTACTATCCCAGAGATTTTGATATGTTGTTTCCTCATTTTCATTCATTTCTCCTCATCTCGTCAAATATTATTTGGTCATTCTGGTCATTTCATTGATTTCTGCTCTCATTGTCTCTTTCATCCATCCTTTGTTTAAGAGATAATTATTCAATTTCCAAGTATTTGAGTAATTTCTATTATTTTTCTTGTTGATTGCTAGATCATAGCATTGTGGTCTGAAAGGATACATGGGACTATATCCACTTTTTTGTGATTTTTAAGATTACCTCAGTGAACTAGGATGTGGTCTATCTTAGATGAGCCTCTGAGAAGAAGGTAAATTCAGCCAACTTAGGATGGAATATTCTGTAGATGTCTGTTAAGCCTGATTGATTAATAGAGTTATTCAGAGTGGAGATGTCTTTATTAATTTTTTGTTTTGATGGTCTGTCTAGTGTTGATAGTGGTGTATTGAAGTCCCCCAGTATTATTGAGATCAATGAGGGGATTAGTGTCCTTAAGTATTTTTTTCCATATATTTGGGGGGGGGTTATAATTAGGAGCACAAATGTTAATTATCATTATATCTTCTTGATGAACTGTCTCTTTTAGTATGATGAAGTGTCCCTTTTTGTCCTTTCTGACTAATTTTAGATCAAAATTAATTTGATCAGATATTAGGATTGCCACACCAGCTTGCTTTTTTTGGGCCACTGGTAGACATTTTGCCATCCTTTCACTTTCAGTCTATGTCTATTTTTGAGTGTTAAGTGTGTCTCCTGTAGCCAACATATTGTTGGATTTTGTTTTTTGATCCAGTGAGCCAAAAGATCCAGTCTTTTAATTGGGGCATTGAGAACATTCACATTCAGATTTAGAATAGATATGGGAAACTGAGTCTCAAACTTTGTGACTATTGCAGGGTTTTGAGCCATCTTGGGAATCTTTTGGTGTGTGATGTGGTTATTGACTCACTTGTTTAAGGGATTAGGTTATTATTAGCATTTTCTTCTGAATGAAAAATACCCTTGAGAATATTCTGTGGCGCAGGGTTTGTGTTCATGTATCTTGCTAACTTGAGTTCATCATTGAAGTATTTAATTTCTCTGTCACCCGGGATAATCTTAGCAAATACAAAAAAGTGGATATAATCCCATGTATTCTGTCAGATCATAACGCTATGATCTTAGCAATCAACAACAAGAGAAACAACAGGAACTATTCAAATACTTGGACATTGAATAATTACCTCTTAAATGAAGGATGGGTAAAAGAGGAAATGAGAACAGAGATTATGAAGTTTTTGGAATTG